>CM055111.1:45747254-45997254 GCA_029204225.1 Diphasiastrum complanatum
CCCCTCAATCCTATTGGCTAATATTCACAATGATCCTATCCATTCATCTTGGACCCAACTTGATCCAAGGGTCCACAAAAAGTACATTGGTAATCACAAGATTCATGTGAGTCCCAATTTGCACCCAACTCTAAAAAATAATCTCTAATTCTAAAAATGACTTTGGGCCTCTAGTTTTATTTTAATTCCAAGGCCCAAGTCAAGTTTATTTTATTTACAAATCTACTTGCGTGCTCATTGGGCCATAGGCTTACGCGCACAAGATGCCATGCCCTCGCAATTGAACGATTTTATTTATTTACACTTTGTTGGGAATACCCCCAACAGGAGCCACGGCCTAAAGTAGTGCCGGTCCCTCGGCACTCTGCCGGTTTAGTAGAGCGTTTTCTTCGCCCACCTTTGTTGGATGAGGTAGGTGGTGATGTCCTCCATAAAGTTGAGGCGGTCCAATTTCTTCAAGTCCTTTGGCATGTGAAGAGACTTGTGGCCCCCCCGCAGCCAATCTTGGTCGACCCATGTTTGGAATCGGCATGTCCATGGATCACCCTGAAGCGCAGCTCGATAATAGAAACGAGCTATTGGCAGCTGATCTTTGATTTTGTTTGAAGGTAGCGCCTTATTAACATTAAAGAATATGGATGAGAGAAAATTGTCCCATTTAGTTTCGATCCCTATCAGATGTTCCAAGTCTCGGGCGTACGTGGCTGCCGCGCAGACTGTTGGATCAGGGCAATTTATATAGTGGTTGGCGAACGCGGTGAGAGCCCTTCTGGTGTCTATATCTGTGGTCCATCCATATTCTGATGGTACCACCGGCCAATTGAAATTTTGCAGTGTGATCTTGTCCATAGGGGTGCCGCATTCCGCCCATTTGGATCTTCGTGGACATGGTAGGGAGTGCGCGTTCACCCGTAATTGTTGTGGACTCGTCAAATAGGCTCTGATGGCAGCAGGGTCTCTTTTGAACAACTGCTGACGCCACTCTAGTTGTGGTTGGATGCCGGGTAATACTTGCAGTTCGTTGCCCTTGATTGTCTGGGCAGAAAACGATATCTGCCAGCCGCCTCTTGATGACTCGTGGGGATACTTTGATAAAAATTCGTTGATTTTCTCCTCCACGGACTTTGGTCTTCGGAAGGCCTGGCTGACAGATATTGTGCGCGATCCTCTAGATGATGTGGCTTGGCTTTGGTTGGTAGTTGCTCCTTGGCCCTGGTCTCGCCTCTCACCAGCCATATCCGTCTGTCCTTGGTCCTGGCCTTCAGACCCTTGATCTTGTTGAAATGTCCCTACTGCCTGCTGATTCTAGTCTTGGCTTGTACTGGCCTGGGCAGCGTCAAAAGTAGGTGGTGGTGGAATTACCATGGGGGTGTACTGGGCCTTCGTTTCCATGAATTTCTGGTAGGCCTTGAGGGCTTGCTTGGCATGGGCGAGCTCATGCGTTGCGCTTGTTCGATATTTGTTGAACTCCGTCTGGTAGCTGTTTAAGGTTTGGCTATAAACCTACACTTGACGCCATAGAAGATTCATTTCTGATTGAGAAAGTGACCTTGAGTCCAGTGCAGGTTCAGCTAACCAGACGAGCTTTTCTTCTTGTAAGGCTTTGACCTCCGTCCCCAGACGCGTATTCTCTGCTTCCAAAAGGTTTACATGCGCCTGAATGGGAGCAAGCCGTTGGGATGTTTTAGATTGAAGCTCCCGCACCTTCGTGGATGCTTCTGTCAACGCTTTGGAGAGGCTTTGGATATAGTTTTTGAGGCCCTCCTCCTTCTACTACAGCTTGGCAATCTCTTGGTGCTCTGCTTGTTCATGTTGTTGAGCCAAAATCAGCTCTTGCTACAGCTTGGTGATGTATGCTCGTAGTTGTGTGTTATTCGTTGCCAGATGTAGTACCCTGCTTTCCATAATGGCTTTGGCCGTTACTGCATCCAAGATGTATTTCCCCTGAGTTTGGTATGTCGTCGTTAGATCTGTGAGAGCAGTTGGTACACTGGCACTGGTAGGGGCTTTTGTTGTATCGGCCCCGACGACTTGTGGAGTATCGTCGTCATTGTCTTCTATCAGGTTCTCATTGGACCTGATGCCATCTGGGGCGGTAGGATCAGCCCGATCTGGCGATGGTGAAAACATTGTTTGGACAAATGCGTCATCAGGCAACCATTGGTTGCCCTCCGAAATCTTTGTTGTCGAAGCGGGTGGGGTTTGAGAAGCAACTGCGGAAACAGGGGTGGGGACGGTTTGTCCGAACGAGAGGATGGGAGGAATAGAAGGAAACTGGAGGGTGGTGTGGAGTATGGAAGAAGGTGAGGATGGAGCAGAAAGCATCTGGCGTGGGGGTGAAAAATTGATGACTTGCATCCACGCCAGAGTGTCGGGAGACAATTGAGAATCAGAGGGATTGAATGGAATGGAAGCAATGGTGGCGGCAGGAGTGATGGAAGATGCGATGGTGATGGATGGAATAGTGGATACTGGAAGAGAAATAGGAGTGGTATCAACAGAAGAAACGAGAATGGAGACAGAAACAGATGTGGATGGAACAAGAAGAGAGGTAGCGACAATAGAAATTGGAGTGGGGGGTTGCACAAAAGAAGAAGTGGCGGTTGTTGATGAGGTGGTTAGTGCGGTAGTGGAGGTGCGTCTTTAGGTAGTAGGTGGAGATGTGGATGTAGAGGCAATGCCACGCATTCGTTTGTTGGTCGTTGTGTCAATAACTACAGGTTGGGAGAAGATGGATGCTTGAGATGGTGGATAAAGGTTAGTATGTGGCATGAGGGTAGACAAAAGGGATGAGCGTTGGAAACCGTGCACTTTCACCTCGAGAAGTGCCCAGGCAAAGTTACACAATAGGGGGCCTGCTGCGATTCACTCACGGTTGTTGGGTTTGATGGAGTTGGTTAGTTCTCGAATAAGGAGGCTATGCCAGTCGTATGGCACAACGGAGGGACCAAAGAATTTCAGAAAGGATTTCACTATTTGACTCAACAACTTAGACTGGATTCTGTCTTTGCGAAATGTTCAAATAACCAAAAATTTATTCAACAGATGTGCAGCCGTCTGAATGATGGGTTCCGTGATAGCTTCTATCAGGTAACCATTGTTAGTCTGTATGGGGATTTTTGGTGCGGTTTGGGTGACGAAGGGCTTGATCAGAGTTTTGGCGTTGCGATGGGAGAAGGGCTGATGATCACTGGACATAATGCCAATGGTAACCATCGAGTTGGCGTTAATCTTGACCTTGTATGTAGTACCTTGGTACGAGAAGTGGAAACGAGTCTTTTCCTCATCCCAGGTGGCGTAAGCGTAAAGGGCGAGGCCCATGTTAATCTCAGAATGGAAGAGCACCAGGTAAAAACCCATTGCTGCTAGAAGTGGACCGGTTGTCTGTAGCCATGGCCAGAGTCTTCAGAGAATGACGAGGCCATGTTAGCAATGATGATTAGCGGTTGCAAAAATAGAGAAAACGGTGGAAAATGGAAAAGGGTGTGGAAACGGTAGAAAACTGTGAATAACGCGTGTTGGATGATAAGAAGTGTAGTTTAAAGCGCAGATTGGTGTTCAGTATGATCAAATGATAGCTGGTAGGAAGTTTGGTCACAAACGGAGAACTTGGTAATTTCAGTGTAAATTTTGGCAGAGCTTCGCTAGCAAAGTGACAAATGACTCGAATTCAGCCCTTATATAGCGGAATTTAGAGTGCGTATTAGATGAAATCCACTTTCCCTTGCTCAATTCCACCCAAATTTTGTCAGGCACCTTCTTCACAAAATTCTAAGACCTCAAGAAAGTCTGCGAGAGTTCAGAAGGTGATTTGACTATTATGCGAAGGTTCTGCAAGGGTTCAGGCTGTCTGCGAGGGTTCAACTCTTGCAAGAAGTGATCTCTCGCACAACTTGTTTCTATGATTAGATTTTCAAGATGGGACCATGTAGGCAAGCTAATTTCACTACTCTAATTTTATTTAGACACCTTGTGAGGGTTGGTAAGTTGATCTTGATGCTCTGCAAGGGTTCTAAAAATTTAGCTTCTGAGAATCATCGCACACACTACAAAATGGTGATTCCTCCATCAGGAACTCTCGTAGAGATTTTCATGGATGCATCTAAGTCAGATCTGGTGACTGTCCAAGTTTCAAGAGCTATCTCCCAGGGGATCTCAAAAAATCATGAGAAAAGTGCTCTTTTAGAGTGTTTTCAGATGAGATCTCAAAATGTTTTGATTTTTAACTTTTGTAAACTGGTAATTAGCTTCATCCATGCTTGATCTGACTATTTGTGGTTCTCTGAAAGTCTGATGGATACTTGGTAGTAGATCCATCAATCAGTCTGATGATCTGCTTCTTTCTTGATCCTATCTGGATCTGGATCCTTCTTTATTCTGATGGATTTGTCCGATTTTGCCAGATCTGGCTGAATCTGAATGGATCTAGCTTGATTTGGCTTGACCTTCTTAGATCTAGCGGTGATGGTTTAGTAGAATAGCTTTTCGTAATGCGCCATTGCCAATCTGGATCTATCTTACTACGGTGGCCAGTATTTGTGCAACCGGCTACCGTTGATGGGTGTATCGAATGGTGTCCCATCTAGCTTTTCCAGGTTCACGGCTCTATGATTAAAAATTTCCTTGATTCTATAAGGACCTTCGCCTGTGAATTTTAACTTTTCCTTGATCGCCTTAGTTTTATACATTAGGACCAGATCTCTGGAGCGAAGATCTTTCTTTTGTAACCTATGACTATGCCATGTCTTGCATCTTTCCTTTTCAACTGCCAGTGCATGCACCGCTAGTAAGCGTGTTTCACAGAGTTTATGCAAAGATTTGTGACGTAGTTGTAGAGATTTGGACTCATTAAGACATTGCATGGTGGCAATCCTTAATGAAGGAATAAAGACTCTACTGGCATTACAGCATCCTGACCATATACCAATTGGAAGGGTGTTTGATCAGTGCTTCCTTTATATGCTATCCTGAATGCCCACAGTGCAACATGCAACTTATGTTCCCAATCCAATCTGCTAGCTTCAACTGTTTTCGTGAGCATGCTACACAGGATCTTATTGGATGATTCTGCTTGCCCATTACCACGAGGATAACAAGGCGTACTGGTTCTGTGGATCACGAAGAATTCCTCCAACAGGACCTTGATGGTCTCGTTGATGAAATGGCTTCCACGATCGCTGACTAGCTCCAGTGGGCATCCGAAGTGTATAATGATATTTTCATAAAGGAACTTGGCAGTGGTCCTAGCATCAACTACTCCTACTACCTTGGCTTCGACCCATTTGGTGAGGTAGTCTGTGGCTATGATTATGTATCGAGCCTGAGAACTCCTTGCTGCAGGGTGAATTGGATCGATGTAATCCAATCCCCACTTTTTGAATGGTGCTTGGGCTAAGATCGGGTGTAGTAAGTCGTAATTCAATCTCGTTGGTCTCCTTGCCCTTTGGCACACATCGCACTATTTCAAGTATTCCTCTATATCCTTATGAATCGTTGGCCACCAACATCCTGATTGCAGGATCTTGTGAACTGTAATGTCAGATGCAAAATGACCTCCACCCATGCCTTCATGTGAAAGCGAAACGATCTGGGTGGCCTCATGAGGAAGAATACACTGCCGAAGAATTCCATCTGGACCTCTTCGATACAACTGGCTGGCAATCAATTGATAAGGTCTAGCCTTTAAGATCAATTTTCGCTGTTTTACCTTTGATAAAGATTTGTCTGGTTGGCCCCGCATTAGATATTCAACAATGTTGGCAGCTCATTCTGGTACTGTGTCCATGTAAAATAAGGCAGCATCTGCCAGCTCATCGTCGGGTTTGTTTGCAATCTCCTTCCCTTTGATTCGTGACACATGATCTGCCATGTAATGTTGTTTTCCCTTGTGAACTACTATCCGAAAATCAAAATCCAACAGCAGAAGTAGCCATCTGGTGATTCTTCCAGTGTTTCAAGTTTTATTAATGAGATAGAGCAAGGGTTGATGGTCCATATAAAAAGCAAAATGTGTGGCCATCAAGTAGTGTCAAAATTTTTTAACCACATAGATCATTACTAGTGCTTCTCACTCTATGGTTGAATAATTCATTTCGGTATCACTGAGCTGTCAGCTTGCAAATCGGATTGGAAATTTTTTTTTGTGTTCACCTAGCTGGGATAAGACTGCTCCAATAGCATACTTTGATGCGTCCGTATGCACGTGGAACTCAATGGACCAATTGGGTGGGTGTAAGATTGGTGCTGAAACCAATGCATCCTTAAGCTTCTGAAAGCCTTTAGGGCTTCCTCGTTCCAATGTGGATCTGTTGTGAGTTTGTAAATTGGTCGGGCTAACTCCGCAAAATTAAGAATGAAGATCCAATAATAGTTAGCATGACCCATGAAAATGTAGACCTCGTGGATCATCCCCAGAGGTGGTAGATCAACAATGATTTTGATCTTAGATAGATCTGTGGTGATCCCGTGTCTTGACACTATATGGCCGAGAATCAAGCCATGTGTCACCTAGAATTGACATTTTTCTGGATTCAGGGAGATCTGGTATTCACGGCATTTTTGTAACACCTTTGCCAAGTTGGATAAGTGTTCTGAATCTGGTCCATGCATGCACAAATCGTCCAAGAAAATCTCCAAAAAATTTTGCAAATAATCTTTGAATGCCGTCTGCATGACTCGTTGGAAAGTGCTTGGGGCATTGCAAAGTCCGAAAGGCATCACTTTATAGGCATAGGTTCCCCATTCCATGGCGAATGTTATTTTGTGCTGGCCCTGGGGGGCTATCTTCAGCTGGTTGTAGCCGCTGAAGCTGTCTAGAAAATTGTAGGCTTCGGCGCCCACTACCCTATCGAGGACACTTTCCATAAATGGTAAAGGAAAATGGTCCTTTTTGGTGACTACATTTAGCGCTTTTAGATTCACAAAAATCTGCATTTTGTCGTTCTTCTTGGGTACTATAACTATCGATGATACTCATTCCGTGCTGGATTTCATAGATGAAATCTGCATCCATCAGCTTTTCCAACTCATGCTTGACCATCTCAGTATAATTTGGGTTGCAGCTATAATAACGGCTTACCTTGGGGACTGCTCCGTCCACCAAGGGTATGGTGTGTTGGACTACTATTGGTGGAATGCCCTTCAGGTCACTATATCTCCATGCAAAACAATCTTTATGTTCCACCAACAACGATCGTAGTCTCTTGAACTGTGTGGGTGTTAACTGCTCCCCCACATGCACTATCTTTTCTTCTTCACCTGGCTCGGCAAGGTTCATCAGCTGTGTTCACGCAAGTCCCTCGAAGACTTGTTCCGCTGCTAACTGACTTTGATCAGGTTCTCTCTGGGCTTGCGACATCATGATTACCACATCGTCCAAGGTATAGTTCTTGAAAGTCTCAAGCATCTCGTGAAGTGGCGATGTCAAGATTCCTCTTTCAACATATTGATCTTAGCCCAACTGGTTATTTTTTTATTTTCTGTCACATGTGTAGAAGATGACGCTGTATCTGAGTCCAACTTGATTGACTTCAAGGACTCCAATACTTTATTTTTGCTCTTTTTTGTCATCTCGGTGGATTCATCCTTGTTATCCTTCAACGAGACTACCGTGACATTCGCCTCATGGTTGCGAATATCCACATCCACTGTAGCTATCGCCTCATCAGGTAGATCACTCCAATGGATCACTTGTTTGTAGCGCTGCTTCAACTGATTCTTCTTATTCGCAGGTGCCTTGGGTGGATCAACCCTTGAGACTTTTGCCATAGCAAACTTTTGTGGTGGTTGAGCTAGTACGTTCCTGATTCCGTAACGATCTGGGTCCATGTGGTGTAAGACCTGTTCATTAGTTAGCTCAATCTCTCTATTATAAGTTAGAGCATGTTGCCAAGGGACCAAATCATCGTCCACTGGGTTCTCAATAGGTTCCGCTGACAGCCATGCTACGTTTATCATATTCACCCCAAATGTGATGGGTGTGTCCATAGTGTAACACTTGGGTGAAGATGTACTAGGTTCTGGATCTGATTCATATTGACATGCCTGGCAGTCAATAGTTGCTAATGCATCTGTCCATATCACGAGATCCGTCTCTGAATGATAGTGACCCCCCTTGGCTGCCCTTGGGCGATCAATCATGTGATCTGCCATGGATGATCCGTCATCAGCTTTGGGTGCAATAGGTTTCACCGCCCATGTGGTTGGATCAACATTTACAGCCTGCTCTCTGTTCTCGAAGGTGAGTTTTCTCGTACCCCAATTGTGTACTACTTGCGTAGTTCTCAACCATGCTCTTCCCAGTAAAACACGGTATGCAGATGGAGATTCAGGTATATCCATGACTACAAAAGTAATCACAAACTGCATGCCTACTATCTTTACAGGGATATCGGCAACTACACCTTTTGGTTTCACACAGGATTGATCAGCTAGCTTGATGGCGAATCTTGTTGGCTTCAATCCTTGTAAACCCCATTTTTCATACAAAGTAGTGGAGATCAAATTGACACCCGATCCTCCATCTACCACTGCCGCCTCGTCCTCGTATCTCTTATGTTTGATTGGCAAAGTGATGTTGTGTTTCTCACTTTCCCATGCTGCTCCAATGTGGAGGACGTTAGTTGTTTCTTCATAGCCCGTACAATATATGGGCTCAGACGCTACTAGATCCTCATCCGCTTTGGCCCATTCAGCTAGAAGCCTTTTCGCTTATGGTGCAATCCACAGTAGAGTGGTAAACTAACACGGCTTGACAGTAAAAGTGTGAGCCTTTCAATGTGTGGTTCCTCAGGCTCCACTATGTGAAAAGGTGATTCATGTTCGTGCAACCGATCATTCTGATTAGTGCGCAATGGTGAGCAGGATTATCTGTTTCTTGCTCTTTTTTGTCCGCTTGTGCTTTCTGTACCCAGTGTCTTATTTTCTAGTACTGTCTTCTTTCTTCCCTCACATTCGGATATGACACTGAAGTTCAGGGTTGGTCGTCAGTGACCGATGGTGGTGGTGAAGGAGCCACTTCCTTCCTCTTTCGTGTTCGCATAACAACTAATACAGGAGCATGGAATTGTCGTCCTTCCGATGGCATCCCTTTTGGAACTGCTGGTTGCTGTATTGCAATGAAGTTCAGAGGTGCACTGGTTCCAGGTTTAAATGGACAATTCTTGTAACAATGTTCGTAACCGCATTCTCGACAGAAGGATGTATATTGTCCCTTGTAGGGACATTCTACAATTCTGTGTCCTTTGCTGCATCTGTAGCAGCCGTAATTTCTTTCGCCTTGACGCTGAGTTTGAGTTGCATAGGCCGCAACATATTCATTTATGGCAGGATCCATAAATGGCTCATCTGATCCGTACCATTGCTGCTGCTCAGGTTGAGGTGGCATTTACATCTCTGGTTCTGCTGTTGTCAAGTTTACATGGGCCATTTGTTGATTGGCTGGCCCTGGTGGAGCAGGTAAGGTCATACGTTGTGGTTGATTTGGTGCACGTACCTTGGTGCCCTGTTGGGTGCCCCTTGATGGTAAGGATAGGAAGTCTGATAAGGACTTCTCTTCTGTTGCACAATCCGGGGGTTGAACGGGCAAAATGTTGTATCGTGCGATGTTGCATTGCACAGCAAAATTTATATGTCAGTATCAGATTTTCCTTTAGGACTGGACAATCGTTCGCTGTATGGTTTTGCCTGCACACTGAACACCATACATTTTCACGTCTTGGATACTGCAGCTGGTTTGGTTCTGGTTGATGTGACGTTACTGCTACAGCTCCTTTAAGGCCTTCAGTTTCTGGTCAAACTGCGTCGTAAGTTGCTCCATCTGTTGTTTGTGTAATTTTGTCATTTGCTCCAACAACAGTTCATTGGATGGAGCAGATGTGTTTGATAATGATGATGCTAACGAGGGAGTAGGGGTGTGGGTGGATGGATAGTCATTGTCAGATCTTTCATTCTCTTTCCTGATGGCATCTTCCATAGCTTCTTGCAGAGTAGCGTACTTCTCCCGTCGTTTTAGTTCTCTTCTGATGCTTTGTGGTAGTCCAGATAGGAACCACATGATCACCGCGTGATCGGGAGTTAGGGCTGCACTACATTTGGATCATAAGTGTTTGATCCGCTCAATATAGTCCCTGATCCTTTCTCGTTTTCCCATCTTGACTTTGCTCAGCAGGAGAAACGGGTCTTCCAGGAACTTTTTGGTTTAAAGCGCATAATGAGAGCCGCCTTAACCGCTTCCCAGGTGGATTTTTCATCCTCTGATAGGTTGAAAAACTAATCCTGAGCCACTGCAAATAAGGACATGGGGAACAACATCAACTTCTCCACAGGTGTCTGTTCACCATAGATTTCACAAGCTTGCTCGTAGATCTGAAGGAATCAGATGGGATCTGATGATCCGTCGTATTTTGGTATTTCCATCCATGGTGCTCTCCGGACTACTTGCAAGGGAGCGACAGGTACGGGTTGGCCCATTGGATCCATTGGTGCTGGTTCCGGTTCTGCCTCTTGTTGCACAGTTGCTAATCTGGGAAGGTGTGGTGCTTGATTTGCTATCCTTCGTGCTATTGATCGTCTCAATCTTAGATTCATCGGATGGTGGGTTCCAAAGTGATTTTATCTTGCTTATACAGTAGAATGCAGTCTGGATCTCTAAGGATCTGATCAATCTGATCGGCCGGAAGTGAATTTTAGGCCCTTTACGGTGGGGTTTTTTTATAACTTTTTATTCCTTGCACTCATTGACTTGAGATTTTGACAGTAGCTGGATCTGATGCAGATCTTTCCACTGATCTAGTCTGCGAGGGTTCTCTTGTGCGAGGGTTGGCTGTGCGAGGGTTTTTTAGCTATTTTGTAGGTGAAAAACTTGATATCTTTTAGATCTCTGGGAAGTAGCTCTCACAAGGCTCACAGTAACTAGATCTAGGTCAGATCTCACTATAGAATTCTCTGCAAAAGTTAAATCTCACAAGAAGTGAAAATTTCACTATCTGCGAGGGTTCAAAACCACCTTTTTGGCTTGATCTTCTCCAGATCTTCACACTAACTCTCACAGGCTTCATCACTGATGTAAATTGACATTCTGAATCGATTGAGAGGGTCTACGAGAGTTCTTACTAGAAGGATTTGCTAGATCTTCACTTTTTAGTGATTTTTTTGCACTTAAATCCAATTTTCTGCTCACTAGAATCAAACTAACTCTTGCAAGCTCTTCTGTGTCTTGGTCTCACTGAGATGGTCTTGGGATGTCGAAGAATCAAAAGGCTGGTTAGTTTCTTGATTCTTGGACTTCTAACATGCTATAGATTAGTTTTTGTTGCTTGTTTTGTCAATTAATGCAAGTAAAGTATGTAGGATCTGATTTTAGTTCATTTTGCAGCAAAGTAGAAGTAGAATTTCACTGTTTGTTCAACGGATCTGCACTCTGATTTTACAATTGAGCGTTTTGGCATGTATGAGTGGTTGTTTATGCATGTGCATTAGTTCAAGAGTGACTTCCCAAAATGGTGTGCCACTTCTATATGCTTGCTTCTTGCATGAAATATGGGCTTATTGGCAAGAGCTTGGGCCGAGATATTATCACACTTGGTCATTGGTAGATCATATTCCTTGATGCACTTTAGCTCCAATAATAATCTCTTGATCCAAAGCACCTCTTTGGTGGTTGTAGTGAGTGCTTTGTACTCGGCCTCACATGAAGAGAGAGATATAGTATCTTGCTTTTCTGGAAAGCCAAGATATTAGATTGCCTCCAAGAAAGATAGTGTATGCACTAATAGACTTTCGATCCATCTTGTCACTTGCAAAATCTGAATCCGAGTAGCTAACAATGGATAGATCTTCACTTTTATAAAGTAGACCATAATCACAAGATGGAGATACATATCTTAGAATCCTCTTGGCCATCTTCCAATGATGAATCTTAGGATCTTGCATAAATTGACTCAATTTGTGCACACAAAAACTTAGATCGGGCCTAGTAATGGTAAGCCAAATCAAGGAGCCTACAAGACTCCTAAGAAGTGTGATGTCCTCAAAGGATCTTTCATCACCTTTATTAGGATCTTTTACAATTTGCTCCATTGGAGTACCTATGCTCTTAGAATTTTCCATATGAAAATTTTTCAACATAGAGTGAGCATATCTAGATTGGCATATTAAAATATGATCTTCATAAAAATCAATCTCTAGGCCTACGATGTAATGTATCTCTCCTAGATCTTGCATTTTAAACTCACATCCAAGTGCTAGCTTAGTTTCATCAACTAGCTTGATACAACTCACAAAGAATAATGTCATGAACATGAATTATAAGAATGGCAATATTACTATCAACAAACTTTAGATACATGGAAGGATCATAGTCACCAAGAGTAAATCATAGTGAGATAAGTAAAGAATTAAGTCTTGAATACCATGATCTTGGTGCTTGCTCAAGAGTCCATAAAGACTTTTGAAGAGCAAGCACACTTTGGACTCATCCTTGATGAATCCTTGAGGTTGTTCCATATAGATCTCCTCCTCAAGATAACCATTTAGAAAAGCATTGGATACATCTAATTGGAACACCTTTCACTTAAAGAAACAAGCAAGAGAAATAAGAACTCTTATTGTCACCATCTTTGCAATGGTGCAAAGGTCTCCTCATAATCAAGGCCATGGATTTGAGCAAATCCTTTGGCACATAATCTTGCTTTATACTTGTTGATGGTGCCATCATGATTGTACTTGATTCGAAATACCCATTTGCAACCAATCACATGCTTGTTAGATGGAGGATCCACAAGCTCCCAAGTATTGTTGGTGATCAATGCATCATACTCTTGCTTCATGGCATCATACCACTCTTTGGTATTGAGTGTCTCTTGTACAATCTTTGGATCTTCATGAGAGACATAAAAAACATAATTAGTGGAATGAAGATCCACTTGTTTGCCTTTGTCAACATATGAGAGCCTCTTAGGCTCCGATCTATCTCTCATGGATCTTCTTGGTGAGAAAATCCAAGGAGAGTCTTTTTCAATTCTCGACCCCATCACATCATAATTGTCTTCAAAATCTTTCATAGGTGATGCATCCATAGACTTCTTGATCTCGGCCTCTTCAAAAGATGAATGTTGATCTTCATGAAAGACAACATCTCTACTTTCAATAACTTGAGAAGTAGAGAGTACAAAGACTCTATAGGCCTTTTTGGTGGATGAATATCCAACCATGATTCCTTTGCATGCACTAGGATCTTTCTTCTTCCTTTTTTCCAAGGGAATATGGGCAAAGCATATGCATCCAAAAACTCTAAGGTGATGAAACTTAGGCTTCTTCAAATATAAGATTTCATATGGTGACTTTCCTCCAAGAGCTATATGTGGGAGCCTATTGCAAAGATAATTTGCACAATTAATGGCTTCTCCCCAAAAATCTTTGGGCAAAGATGCCTCAATTCTCATAGCTTTTGCACATTTACATAGAGATCTATTCTTTCTCTCGGCCACTCCATTTTGAGATGGAGAATAGGCACAAGAGAAATCTCTTTTAATGCCTTCAAGCTCACAAAAATCATGAAATCTATTGGAGATATATTCACCACCTCCATCACATCTAAGAGCTTTAATCTTGAATGACAATTGCTTCTCTACATAAGCTTTGAAAATAAGGAAATGATCAAACACCATAGATTTAGAAGCAAGAAGATATATCCAATTGAATCTTGTGAAATCATCAATGAAAGTAACAAAACAAGTGGCTCATCCCTTGTTTATAGTTGATGAGAAATGCACATCCGAGTGGATTAACTCCAAAGGATGTTTGCTTTTGATAGAAGATCTTATTAATGGCTTTTTGTGAGATTTAGCAATAGCACAAGCCTCACAAGGCTTGATCTTCTTGGAGAATGACTTTGGAAAGCCAATAACTTTGGCCTCTTTGATCATAGAGAGCATGGATTTGTAGTTGGGATGTCCCAACCTCCTATGCCATAATTCCTCCATAGAGAGTTTGTTCACAAGAGCAACATTACAAGAATTCATATATTCATTTGGATCTAGTTTATAGATGCCTCCAAATCTAGATCCTAATGCAAGTATCTCATCATTCTTCTTGATAGTACAAGTATCAATATTGAATTTTACATCAAGGCCATTATCAAACAATTGGCCAACACTAGCGAGATTCTTAGTAAGCTTAGGCACATAAAGCACTTTATAAAGAGAAAGAACTTTAGAGGATGCAAGCTTAAAGGGAATGTTCCCTATGCCTTCAATAGGACTTCAAAATCATTTGTAGTGTATATTGATTTCTTGACTCCATCATTAGGTGCAATAGAAGAGAAATAATCCTTGGAGCTACACATATGTGAAGAGGCTCCACTATCAATATACCATAAGCCGTCCTTCTTGAAAGGAGTGGATGAGAATCTAGAGACCATAAGAGATCTCTCTCCATCACTTGCAATAGTGTCTTCCTTCTCATTGGTGATGTTGGCTTGCTTGAGTTGATTCTTCTTCTTGAAGCAATTGGTGGCATAATGGCCTTTCTTGCCACAATAAAAGCACTTGATCTTCTTCTTCTTGAGCTTGGATGATGAAGAATTAGAGGAATCATCTTCCTCCTCATCTTTGTCTTTTGTTTTGGCTTTGTCCTTGCTTGAGGATTGTTGAAATTGGTTCTTGCTCCTCCCTTTGTGCTTGTCCTTGGCAAAGAGAGCTTTGCCATCATTATGAGTCAGAGAAAGCTTGTCCATCCTCAAGAGCTTATACTCTTGTCTTGATTCTTCAGAAATTAGCACACTTTGGAGAGCCTCCAAACTTGGTAGCTCCTCTAATGGCATAGGATTGGACAAGGTTATCAAATTCACTTCTCAAGCCACTGAGAATGCCTTGGACTAGCTCATTTTGATTGATGGAATCACCAATGCAAGCAAGCTCTCTATGAATATCTTTTACTCTCAAAACATAACTAGATGCACTCTCATTACTCTTTTGGCTACTTTGAAAGATTTGATTTCTAAGAGTGAGGAGCCTAGAGGTGTTCTTAGCCTCATAGATAGTCTTGAGACAATCCCAAGCTTCTTTGGTTGTTGTACAAGTACCTATCTCCCTCAATATCTCATTAGAGACATTCATCTTAATGTAGTGGAGAGCCATCCTAGCTCTCTTTTTGTATTTTTGAACCTCTTGAAGAACTTGTGGTTCTTCTTCAAGGCCAAGAACTATGTTCATCACATCTTGAAGGATGAACATGGACTCCATTCTCATCTTCCAAATTGAATAGTTTGAAGTGGACAATCTTTCACTTGGTTCCAACAAAGATGAACTCATTGAAGCCATTTGAAGTGAGGAAAACTCAAATGATGAACAATAAATGTTGCTACACACTCTCAATAGGATCCAATGATGAAGTACTATCTCCTCCTATAAAAGATCTTGCAACTATTCGTGAATTGATTCTCACTAGCTACACAAATCCCTCTAAAACAAGATCTATTTCACATCAAATGATGGACTATAGACAAAGTTAGGATCATTTACTCTTAGAATGTGTGAAATACACTAAGTAACTAAATTTGACTCAAACTCAATGATATTGCATGAAACAAATTGGTTATGATCTCAAATCAATGTCTAGATTACTTATAGATGAGATTGGTAACAATACAACTGTGAAAAGAGATCTAACAAGCAATCTCTTGACCAAACCCAATGTGTCCACCCAGGTCTAGGTGCCCTACCTAACCCTCTTCAAAAGCTTATAACTTCTGATTGGCTCAACCAAATGGAATGAAACTAATTGCAACAGAGACTAGACAAAAATAGCTTCAAAACAAGTTATCAAACAAGATAAATGGATCAAGCATGAGAGAGAACTCTCAATCTGCAATTGGATGTTCCTCAGACGTGTCTGAGCACCTCCAATAAAATGTATTGTGAGGGCATGGCATCCTGCGTGTATAATCCCATGGCCCAATGAGCATGCAAGTGAAGTTGTAAATAAAATAATAGACTTGGGCCCTTTGTAATTAAAATAAAACTTAAGGCCCAAAGTCAATTCTAAACTTAGAATTTACTTTTTAGAGTTGGGTCTAATTTTGGACTCACATGAATCTTGTGATTTCCAATGTACTTTTTGTGGACCCTAGGATCAAGTTGGGTTCAAGATGAATGGATAGGATCAATGTGAATATTAGCCAATAGGATTGAGGGGCAAGGGCCTTCCCCATTTTATAAAAAGACACCATTTGTACACTATTTTCATGCTTAATGAGGAGGAGGAGACTCCCATTTTGAGAGCTCAAGCATCCTCATTAGCTAATCAATCTTGCTTATGCTATTGTTGTGATTGCTTGTTATTTTCATTTTCCATGCTTTTTGGTTATGCTAGTTAAGGTTTTTCCATAAGCAATGACATTGAGCAATTGAGCTAATCTCCATCTCATCTCTCTCTCTTTCTCTCTTCTCTTCTATCTTCCTCTCCTTTTCTATCCCTTTCCTTCACCCAAATCATGATGAATGTTAGTGCAGAGGAGTAGAGTTAAGGGAGAGTAGTGTTAGTGGTGAATAGAGTTAGGGAGGAAGTAGGAAACTAACTAAATTTAGCATCTATGCATAGTTAAATACCTATCCAGTGATCTAACCCTTGTTGACAGGCAGGAGGGCTATACTACGCAAGATCTTCGGCCCTACAGTGGCGTCGTTGCTAAGGATAGGTTTCCACTAACTAGTTTAGCTGCATTTTAGCTATTTTCTTGTTTTTTAGAGTAGTTTTAGGTAGATTTTGGGTGTTTAAAAATAGTTTTCTATATTTTTTTGTGTTTGGACTATTCACAGCTAGCGGAGGAGGTGTGAGAGGGTAGAGGAGGCCCTGAACAGCCTCTAAGGGCTTGAAACCCAAACCAACCAGCCCAAAAACCCAAAAAACACACCAATCTGCAATTTTGGAGAGAAAAAGAGCCTAAAATCTCATCAGATTTTTATATCTCCAAAAACATTGTGAATCAACTCTTGCATGACTGGCAGGAGCTCTAGGGTACTGTCCCAGACCTACATAGAAGCCTGTGAGAGTTAGTTCCAAGCAGATTGTAAAAATCAGAGAAAAATCATAAAAATTTCAAAAAACCCTTGAAAAAATCCTAAAAAATTCAAATATTTATAAGAACTCTTGCAGAGCCCTTTGAAGTTCCATCTCAGTGAGACCAGGACACAGAGAAGCTTGCGAGAGTTAGTTTGATGTCTAAGTGCATGTGCAAGAGTTCCAAGTGAAAAAAAGATGAAAAAGTTCCTGTGAACCCTCGTAGACAGCAAAATTTTCAGTTCCAGTGGTCAAGAACTTTTGCAAAGGATTCTAAAGTTCCATCTCAATGAGATCAAAACACAGAAGAGCTTGAGAGAGTTAGTTTGATTCCAGTGAGCTAAAAACTGGATTTAAGTGCAAAAAAATCACTAAAAAATAAAGATCCAGCAAATATTTCCAGTAAGAACTCTCACAAACCCTTTCAATCGATTCAGAATGTCAATTTACATCAGTGATGAAGCCTGCAAGAGTTAGTTTTGAGATTTGGTGAAGATCAAGCCAAAAAAGTGGTTTTGAACTCTCGTAGACAGTGAAATTTTTATTTCTTGCAAGAGTTAACTCTCGTAGAAATTTCTATAGTGAGATCTGACCCAGATCCAGTTACTATGAGCCTTGCGAGAGTTACTTCCCAAAGATCAGAGAGATATCAGATTTTTTATCTGCAAAAAAACTCTTGCACAACCAACCCTCACACAAGAGAACCCTTTTAGACCAGATTAGTGGAAAGATCTGCATCAGATTCAATTATTGTCAAAATCTCAGGTCAATCAGTGCAAGGAGTAAAAAGTTATCAAGGAAAAACCACCGTAAAAGGCCTAAAATTCACTTCCGGCCGATCAGATCGATCAGAGCCTTGAGATCCAGACTGCATCCTACTGTATAAGCAAGATCCAATCACTTTGAAACCCACCATTGGATGAATCTGAGATCAGGATGATCAATAGCACAAAGGATAGCAAATCAAGCACCACACCTTCCCAGATTAGCAGCCGTGCAACAAGAGGCAGAACCGAAACCAACACCAATGGATCCAATGGGCCAACCCATACCTATCGCTCCCTTGCAAGTAGTCCGGAGAGCACCACGAATGAAAATACCAAAATACGATGGATCATCAGATCCCATCCGATTCCTCTGGATCTACGAGCAAGCTTGTGAAATCTATGACGAACGGACACCTGCGGAGAAGATGATGCTATTCCCCATGTGCTTATTGGTAGTGGCTCAGGATTGGTTTTTCAATCTGTCAGAGGAAGAAAAATCTACCTGAAAAGCGGTTAAAACGGCTCTCATTATGCGCTTTAAACCAAGAAAGTTCCTGGATGACTCGTTCCTCCTGCTGAGCAAAGTCAAGATGGGAAAATGAGAAAGGGTCAGGGACTATATTGAGCGGGTCAAACACTTATAATCCAAGTGTAGTGCAGCCCTAACTCCCGATCACGTGGTTATCATGTGGTTCCTAGACAGACTACCACGAAGCATCAGAAGAGAACTAAACCGACGGGAGTAGTATGCTACTCTGCAAGAAGCTATGGAAGATTCCATCAAGAAAGAGAATGCAGGATCTGACGACGAATATCCATCCACCCACACCCCTACTTGCTCGTTAGCATCATTATCATCAAACACATCTACTCTATCCACAAAACTGTTGTTGGAGCAAATGACAAAATTACACAAACAGTAGATGGAGCAACTTACGACGCAGTTTGACCAGAAACTGAAACCAAACCAGCTACAGTATCCAAGACAGGAAAATGTATGATGTTCAGTGTGAACGCAAAACCATACAGTGAACAAGTGACCAGTCTTAAAGCAAAATCTGAGATTGACACAGAAATTTTGCCATCTGTGCAATGCAACATCGCACAATACAGCATTTTGCCCGTTCAACTCCCAGATTGTTTAACAGAAGAGAAGTCCTTATTAGACTTCTTATCTCTACCATCAAGGGGCACCCAATGCAGCACCAAGGTATGGCGCACCAAATCAACCACAGCGTATGGCCTTACCTGCTCCACCATGGCCAGCCAATCAACAAGTGGCCCATGTAATTCTGACAGCAGCGGAACCAAAGATGCAAATGCCACTTCAACCTGAGCAGCAGCAATGGTACAGACCGGATGAACCATTTATGGATCCTGCCATAAATGAATACGCTGCGGCCTATGCAGCTCAAACCCAGTGTCAAGGTGGAAGAAATTACGGCTGCTACGGATGCAGTGAAGGACACAAAATTGTGGAATGTCCCTACAGGGGACAATATACATCCTTTAGCCAAGAATGTGGTTATGGACACTGTTTCAAGAATTGTCCATTTAAACCTGGAGCCAGTGCACCTCTTAACTTCATTGCAATATAGCAACCAACAGTTCCAACAAGGATGCCATCAGGTAGACAACAACTCCACGCTCCTGTGTTAGCTGTTATGCGAGCACAGAAGAGAAAGGAAGTGGCTTCCTCACCACCACCATCGGTCACTGACGACCAACCCTCAACTTCAGTGCCATATTAGAATGTGAGGGAAGAAAGAAGACAGTACTAGAAAATAAGACACTGGGTACAGAAAGCACAATCGGAGGAAAAAGAGCAAGAAAGAGTTAATCCCACAAAACCTCCAGTTGGCGTCGAACCGCAAGCAGGCTCACCACTGTGGACTGATCAAAATGATCGGTTGCACCAACATGAACCACCTTTTCACATGGTGGAGCCTGAGGAACCACGCACTGAAAGGCTCACACTTTTGTTGTCAAGTCGTGTCAGTTTACCACTCAGAAAACTACTGCGGATTGCACCACAAGTGAAAAGCCTTCTAGCTGAATGGGCCAAAGCAGATGAGGAGCCAGTAGTGCCTGAGCCCGTATATTGTACGAGCTACGAAGAAACAAGTAACATCCTCCACATCGGAACAACATGGGAAAGTGAGGAACACAACATTACTTTGCCCATCAAATACAAGAGATACGAGGATGAGACAGCAGTGGTAGATAAAAGATCAGGTGTCAATTTGATCTCCACTACTTTATATGAAAAATGGGGTCTGCAAGGGTTGAAGCCAGCAAGATTCACCATCAAGCTGGCAGATCAATCCTGTGTGAAACTAAAAGGTGTAGTTGCTGATATCCCTATAAAGATAGCAGACATGCAGTTTGTGATTTCTTTTGTAGTCATGGATATACCTGAATCTCCATCTGCATACCGTGTTTTACTGGGAAGACCACGGTTGAGGACTGCACAAGTAGTACACAACTGGGATATGGAAAAACTCACCTTCGAGAACAGAGAATAGGCTGTAAAGGTTGATCCAGCCACATGGATGATGAAACCTATTGCATCCAAGGCTGATGACGGATCATCCACAACGGATCACATGATTGATCGCCCAAGGCCAGCCAAGGGAGGTCACTATGATTTGAAGACGGATATGGCATGTCAATATGAATCAGATCCAGAACCTAGTACATCTTCACCCAAATGTTACACCATGGACACACCAATCACATTTGGGATAAATATGATAAACGTAGCATGGCTGTCAATGGAGCCTATTGAGAACCCAGTGGATGATGATCTAGTCGCTTGGCAACATGTTCTAACTTATAATAAGAAGATTGAACTAACTGATGAACAGGTCCTACATCACATGGATCCAGATCGTTACAAAACCAAAAAAGTACCAGCTCAACCACCACAAAAGTTTGCTTTCGTGAAAGTCTCAAGGATTGATCCACCCAAGGCACCTACGAATAAGAAGAATTAGTTGAAGCAATGCTACAACCAAGTGATCTGATGGAGTGATCTACCCAAAGAGGCGATAGCTACAGTGCATGTTGATATTCACAACCATGAGGCGAATGTCACGGCCGTCCCGGTGAAAGACAACAAGGATGAATCCACCAAAATGACAAAAAAGAGAAAAAAGAAACTGTTGGATTCCTTGAAGTTAATCAAGATAGACTTAGATATAGCGTCATCTCTACACAGGTGACATAAAATCAGAAAATGACCAGTCGGGCTAAGATCAATATGCTGAAAGGGGAATCTCGATGAGCGCCAGTTCACGAGATGCTTGAGACTTTCAAGAATTACACCTTGGACGACGTGGTATCATGATGTCGCAAGCCCAGACAAACCTGATCAAAGTTAGGCACCAACGGAACAAGCCTTTGAGGGACCTGCGTGAACACAGCCAATGAATCTTGCCGAGTCAGGTGAAGAAAAAATATAGTGCATGTGGGAGAGCAGCTAACACCCACACAGTTCAAGAGACTACGACCATTGTTGGTGGAATATAAAGACTGTTTTGCCTGGAGTTATAGTGACCTGAAGGGCATTCCACCAACAGTAGTCCAACACACCATACTCTTGGTAGACGGAACAGTCCCGAAGGTGAGCCGTTATTACCGCTACAACTTGAATTATACTGAGCTGATCAAGGAGGAGTTGCAGAAGCCGATGGATGTAGATTTCATCTATGAAATCGAGCACAAGGAATGAGTATCACCGATAGTTATAGTACCCAAAAAGAACGATAATTTGCTAAGCCATCACCGCTAGATCTAAGAAGATCAAGCCAAAACAAGCTAGATCCATCAAAATTCAGCCAGATCTGGCAAGATCGGAGAAATCCATCAGAATCCAAGAAGGATCCAGATCCAGATAGGATCAAGAAGGAAGCAAATCATTAGATTGATTGAGGGATTTGCTACCAAGTATCCATTAGAACTTCCAGAGAACTACAAACAGTCAGATCAAGCCTAGATGAAGTTGATTACCAGTTTACAAAAGTTAAAAATCAGAAAATCTCGAGATCTTGTCAAAAAACACTCTGAAAGAGCACTTTTTCATGAATTTTTGAGATCCCCTGGGAGATAGCTCTTAAAATTTGGACAGTCACCAGATCTGACCCAGATGGAGGAATCACCATTTTCTAGTGTGTGCGAGGGTTCCCAAAAGCTAAATTTTTAGAACCCTTACAGAGCATCAAGATCAACTTACCAACCCTGGCAAAGTGTCTAAATGAAATCAGAGCAGAAATTTAGTGGAAATCACCATGGACATGGCCCCAAACTCAAGATAGGAAGATAATATTTTAATAATCTTCACAACTTAATCTTGCAAAGCATGAGGTGAAGTGGAAAAAATGGACAAGAGTATGTCCTAAGGATAAAATCTTTGAACAAAGAATTGGGATCTATAGGAGAGAAGATCCAAGACAATGAATTAGGACAAGTATTAGGAGATGAGTTCTCTAATCTAGTTCAATCTTTTGCTATTCAAGACCAACTTCCATCAATTGATAAATTGCATAATGTTCTTGTGGTCGAGGAGAGTAGGCTTTTACACCTCAAAACAAGAATGGGGTCCTTGTCACTACATAATGGTGATGAGAAAGCAAACTTCACATCTAAAGGCAAAAAGAAGACTCATCCTTTCAAGAAGATCCAAGGCAAGGAGGCCAAGGCAAAGAAGGAGGATCTACCTCCAAATGGAAGCAAAAGAAAGTACTAAAATGATGATCTTTCCATCATTGCATTTGATGTACAAAGAAGGCTCATAAGAGCTAATCACAAAGCCACAAGATGATATCATATTGACAGGAAATGATGGTGAAGGAATAAGAAATGTTAAAGCTTCTTTGTCTAGTGAATTGAAGATGGTAGATCTAGGACTTCTTAAGTTCATACTTGGAATAGAAGCTACTAGAGGTAGTGATTCTACTTTTATAAGTCAATCAAAGTATGCTACTTCCATTCTTGGAAGGTTTGGCATGAAAGATTGTAAGGGGATTGACACCCCTATGGAGCAAGCTTGTAAAGTTACTAATGATTGTGGTGAAGCATCCTTTGAGGACATCACACTCTTTAGGAAGCTAATAGGCTCCTTAATCTATTTGACAATAACTAGACTAGATTTGAGCTATAGTGTAAGCAAGTTAAGTCAATATATGCAAGTTCCTTTGATGCATCATTGGAAAAGTGCCAAGAGAGTGCTTAGATATGTCTCTTCTACTAGATTTTTTGGCATTCTCTATCAAGGATCTAACTTGTACTTGAAGGCAATTTTGGATTCAAGTTTTGCAGCAGACAAGATGGATAGAAGATCCATAAGTGCATTTGTCACTTTTCTTTGTGGAGGAGTGATATCTTGGCTTTCCAAAAAGCAAGATACAATTTCTCTTTCCTCTTATGAAGCCGAGTACAAGGTATTGACTTCAACAACCAAAGAAATCCTATGGCTAAGAAGACTTTTGTTCATGGAATGGATGAAACTTATAAATCTAGAAAAAAGTTTTGTTCAATGACTTTGATGGTCAAGTGGGAGATCAAGAGGTTGATCTCAAAGCACTTCAACAACACAAAAGGAAAGGTGGCAATTTGGAGCTAGTCAAGAGCATCAAAGGCAAGTCAAGTGGCAAAGATACTTTAAATCTATTTTTGCAGGTTATTGAAGACTCAAGTAAGGTCAAGGGAGCAGCAAGGAAGTGTTTTTCAAGTTCAATTTACTTGTTCTATCTCGTGTTTGAGCAATTTCACGTGAATGTGTGCAAATTGCCAAGATATGGTGAAACTAGTTACATTGTTTTGGATCATTTTGACATTGGAATTGTACTAGGATTCATGGATGGGTTAATTGATGGAAATGAATGTAAGGGAGGCTCATTATATCACTCATTCATGATCAATTCATCAAGGGTTGATGATATTTTTATGGCAAGATGGAATGGAGGCTCATTCATGGATTTTCATGGTGGTGGAGACATATCAAGAAAGGACGATGATGGAGGAGACATGCAAGCATTGGCTAGTCACTCACATTTATTGTTTGGTTTCTATTTTCCAGAGATTTTAAATTTGAAAGAATGGAGGAATAATTGCATTTACATTCTATTTGGTTCGTCATGTTCTAGTTACATCTTGATACATAAAATTGATGTAAGAAATAGTGAAGCATCCAATGTGGATACTGTTCTCTATATCAATTATGAAAGTTACTATAAAACCATAGAAAGGAGGTCTATACTTAGGATGGAGATCATTATTAAGATGGATCAAATTAGTGGTCAAATCTATGCCAAAACTAGGGAGTGTGAAAAATTCAAATAGTTTAGTTGATCTATTTTGGCAATTTTGAGGTCAATATGAAATTTGAAATTAGAGATAGATTTATATTTTTCAATAAAGGACATAGTATTAACAGGGAAAAATTATATTTTGTATTCTCATTTTATGTGGAGAATTCACCTCTTTTGATTCAATGTCCATCTCATGTGTATTTCTCAAGATATCTTGATTTCTAGTAGAATGTCATTTTTATTGTTGATGTTGCATCCACACATGTGAAGGATAGTATGATAATGTTGTTGTATGGACCGGGATAGTACCATATTGCATCTTAGTGCTTATGATCATATGTTAGTGATTTATTCAATTCTAGCATGTGTAAAGTGATGATTTCTATCTTGTAACTAAATCTAGACGTGCAACCAAATTTGGTCAAGATCTTAGAGATCCATCAAGTATGCTTTGGATCTGATTTTTTTACATAACATACCATACCCTTGGTGGAAGTAGCAATCCCCAAGGTGAGTCGATATAACCATTACAACCCAAACTACATAGAACTGATCAAATAAGAGCTACAAAGGCTACTATGCCAATTTCGTTTATGAAAGTGAGCATACAAAATGGGAATCGCCTATGGTTATAGTACCCAAGAAGAATGGAAAAATGCAAATCGGTGTGAATCTGAAGGCATTGAATGCGATCACAAAGAAGGATCACTTTCTTCTAGCCTTTATAGAAAGTGTCCTAGATCGAGTAGCTAGAGCAAAAGCCTACAGTTTCTTGGATGGTTTCAGCGGCTACAATTACGTAAAAATTTTGCCTAGAGATCATCATAAGACTGCATTTGACGCTGAATGAGAAAGCTACGTCTGTAAGATGATGCCATTCGGACTTTGCAATGCCCTGAGCACCTTTCAAAGAGTTATGCAAACAACATTACATGCAAGAGTTTCTGGAGATTTTCTTGGATGATCTGTGCTTGCATGGACCTAACAACAAGCACCTATCTCAGTTGGAAAAAATCCTAATTCAATGTCACAAGTACCAAATCTCCTTAATTCATAAAAGTATTAGTTTTGGATGATACACGGCTTGATTTTAGGCCATATTGTATCAAGACATGAAATTGCCAAGATACGAGTACGAATCTTCATTCTAGACTTTGTGGAGTTAGTCAGAGGCCAATTTACAAACTCATGACGGATCCACATTGGATGGAGGAAGACCGACAGGCTTTCTAGAAGCTCAAAGAACCATCGATATTCATGCCAATCTAACGATCGCCCAGTTAGACTATAGAGTTCAATGTGCGTACAGATGCATCGAAGTATGTTTTTGGAGCATCTTGACCCATCCAAGAGAGCACAAAAATGATTTTCCAATCTGTTTTGCTAGCCAACAACTCAACAAAGCAGATATGAGCTACTCAACAACAGAGTAGGAGCAACTACAATGATTTTTGTAGTCAAGAAATCTAGACATTATTTGATGGCCACCCACTTTGCATTTTATACAAACCATCAACCCTTGTTGTATATGTTGAACAAGACCTGCAATACCAGAAGAATTACTAGGTGGTTGCTTCTAATTTTGAAGTTTTATTTTAGGATTGTGGTATGTAAGGAAAAACAACATTACATAGTGAATCATGTGTCACAAATCCAATGGAAGGAGATCGCAACCCAACTTGATGACGAGTTACCAGATGTTGTCTTATTTTACATCAACATTATACCAGATTGGGCTGCATGCATTGTTGAATATTTGATGTAGGGCCAACCAGAAAAGTCAATATCTAAGATGGAACAACGGAAGCTAGTGTTGAGATCTTGACCTTACCAGCTAATTTTCGGCCAATTGTACCAAAGAGGACCCGATGACATCCTTCGAAGATGTGTTCTGCCTCATTGAACCACCAAGATTACCTCACTATCGCATGAAGGCATGGGCGGTGGTCATTTTGCATTGGACATTATAATTCGCAAAATCTTGTGAAAATTGTCAAAATCTCCTAGCTAGTTTTAGGCAAAATTTGGTATTTTTGGCACATAGTTTTGGATCTAACCTTTCACACGTGTAAAAGAGTCCTAGATACTTTTATTTTAGTATATATTTCATATTGAAGAAGTCTAAAACTTCAGGACCTTCGAAATGACACCAAAATCATGTTATTTGGACATATTGGCCAAAATTGGCTATTTTAGGCTACTAGTGCCCTAAAATTGGGTCCTAAGTTTTAGAGAGAGGAGAGAGAGTCATCTCTCTCACCTGTATTAGGCTGAAATTCGTGGAGAAAAGGTGGAGAAGCCTATTGTATGATTCATTGAGATCAATAGATCATTGTCATTGTTTCTTCCTCCATTGAGAGCATTGTCATGTGTATTGTCTTCAAGCTTTTGTGTATGACCTTAAGAGGTTTCGAAAAGTGGTAGGCTGCTGTTGGGAGCCCTGTTTGTTGCTATTTTTGGCTGCCATTAGTACCTTTTATTAGTTTCTTTTGTCTCTTGAATGCTTTGTCAAGCTCATGTGTATCAAAGGTAGCATATCAAGTTCTAGCATGATTATGCATTGCATTGTTGATCAAATCTTACTAACCTTCGTTTTGTGAGTTGAACTTGTAGATCCAAAGCGTATTTCAGGTCTATTGAAGATCAAAGATTGAGAAGAAGCTATTTTTGATCAGATCATCACATCTAATCATTTGTTGATTGTGAGGCTTGTGCATATTCAATACTAACAATGTTCTTTCCATTATATTATTGACAATCTCCATTTTTTGGATGAACATTCTCCTTAAGTGGATGAACCTTCCCCTTAAGTGGATGACAAATGCTCTTTGGAGTGAGTTTGTAATTCTCCTAAAGGCTGATCAAAGCTCCCATTTGGATGAAAGATCCCCCCTTTTTGGGTGAACATATTGTAAGCTCCATTGTGAAGGTCATATTGTAAGATTGTCATCAATTTTGGCATAAATTTTGGTGTACTTTGTTGAGCATGTAAGTAATTCTCCTTATGTAATTTGATTGGAGCATTTTTTGGAGGGTTTTAACCATTACGCAAATGTGCTTTTAGGTTCTTAATAGGTTGAGGAACATTCTCATTTGAAGTGATCTTAGATCTACATCTAAACATCAAGATTTGACAAGCTAGTGAAGCTAGTCTTGTGATTCACTAAGTGTGCTCTTTCATTCACCTCTCAAGCTTGTATTTATCACTTGATGGAGTTTATAAACTTTAGAAGTGTGGTTTACATGTGGTTTTATAGGTTGAATCAATATCTTAGTGTGTTGATCAAGTTTGTTCAATTCTAGGGATTCTTGGCAGCCTAGTCTTGTGTATTTTCTAAGAATGCAAGTAGCTCTTCACACCATAACTTGATTTGGTCACTTGCTGGAAAGTTTGAGAGCTTAAAAAAGAGTGTGTTTAGGTTGGTTTGAGTTTGTAGTCATTTTTAGTGTGTGCAAAGTGTTGCATGTGTCTCAATCTTCCTTTCTATGCTTGGAAACCAGCCAGATTCAAGATAGAAGTGTTTTAGGGTCCTAGATCATCTGAGATCTCCTTATCCATCATTTGTTGAGAGAAAAGTGAGTTCTAGATGCATTAGAATAGAGCCTAAAAGTTGAGGAATCATTATATTCATGGCTTCCAATGGTGGGATCATGTTAGAAACTAATGCTAGATTGAATTCATCAAACTACTCTACTTGTAAAGTGAGGATGGAGTCCTTACTTGAGTTGAATGAACTCATGAACATAGTTGCAGGAACTGAAGAGAGACCACCCACAGTTCAAGAGCAACAAAGGTTTGATAAGAAGGCTAAAAGGGCTCTTCATATCATTAAAATGAATGTTACCAATGGACTTCTCAAGGAAGTTGGTAAGTGTCATTGTGCAAGTGAGGCATGGAATGCCTTGAAGAAGCTCTTTGAATCAAAGTCCACTTCTAGAGTATTGATCCTAAGGAGGAAAATACTCTAGTAGACAAAGAGAGGGAGAAAGTGCTCATGCATTTGTCTTGAGGGTTAAGTCCTTAAGTGATGATCTAGCATGCATTGATGAAAGCATAAAAGATGGTGAAATAGTCTAGGTTATGTTGAATGGTTTGCTAGATGAACATGCTAACCTTGTGCAAAGTTTTGCCATACAAAGAGTCTTGCCAAGTGTAGTCGACTTGCAAGAAATCTTACTGGTTGAAGAACATATATTGCAATCAAAGCTTGCAAGGTGGAGGTGAAGAGGCTTTCTTCACAAAAGGCAAATCCAAAGGAAAAGACAAAGGCAAAGGGAAATGGTCCAAAGGTGGTAACTCGGATCATGATGATCACTCTTCCTCCTCCTCTTCTAATTCTTTTAAAAAGAAAGATAAGTCAAAGTTCAAGTGCTTTTATTGTGGGATAAAAGGTCATTCTGCTAAAGAATGTCATAAGAAGAAAAGAGAGCAAGGTGAGAGGCAAGGAAATCTGGCAATAGATGAAGAAGAGCATAGCATTTGTGAAAATCTTGTTATGACTTCAAGTTTGCTTGCACATATAGATGGGAAACATCATCTATATTGCAAATGATGGTCAATGTGACATCAAAGGCATAGGCACAATTCCTATTTCTCTTTCAACAAATAGGAAAACTAATCTTGAAATTGTATTGTACATTCCTTCAATCACTAAGAACTTGCTTAGTGTTATTCAAATAATTGACAAGGGGATTGATGTTGAGTTCATTGGAGATGCTTGTTTGTTATGTAAATGTGAAACCTTGATTGCTCAAGGAAGGAGGCATGGGAAGCTTTTCAAATTGGATGCATGTGTGATCTCTAAGCATGAAGGATGTATGGCTAGGGAACAATTGAAAAACCAAGAAGTTTGGCATAAGAGGTTGGGCCATCCCAGCTTAAAATTCTTATAGGTAATGGCAAAGAAAGAGCATGTTCTTGGTCTTCCTAAAAGTCTTCTTGCAAACAATGTTTGTGAACATTGTGCCTTGTCCAAATCTCATAGACTTGCTGATTCTAGATCTACTTCTAGATCTAAAGATGTTTTTCAACTTGTGCATTCTGATATTCATTCTTCTAGTACAACTAGCAATGGTGGGGCAAAGATGTATGCAACTTTCATTGATGACTTTAGTAGGTATACTTGGGTCTATCTTCTTAAAACAAAGGATGAAGTGTTTGCCACATTTGTCAAGTTCAAGAATGAAATGGAAAACCAATTCAATACAAAGATAAAATACTTAAGATCAGATATGGAGGAGAATACACTTCAACTAAGTTCAAATATTTTTGCATAACACATGGGATTAACCGGAGTACTCTTCTACAATTATGCCATAAAGAACTTCATAAACTTTGTAAGACTCACCTATTAGTTGTGCATTCACTTGCCACTGAGAAAGCATGTCGCAATGGCCACAAATAATACCAAGTTGCGCACCGAGCTAGAATAGCTCAAGCAAGAACTTCAAGTGGTGCAGCAACACATAGATGCTGAAAAGGCCAGAGTCTTGAAGATGGAACAACACGAGATAGCACTATAGAAATATATTGAAACACTCTACAAGTCGATGATGGACCCACTCGCCCTACTCCAGGGCCAGTTTCAAATTGCTGAAACAAAAAATTCATGGTTGGTAGCGAACATCGATGCTTTGCAAAGAGAAAAGAGAGAATGGCGAGCCTAGCCGGTGCCGACTACACGGCCACTCACCTAGCATATAGCCAATTTTTTGGCCTAGCAGGTACAACTTTTTTAAACGACATTGATGGATTATCAAGTCGCATTCGACCAGTACTGAAAATAGACACAACAAGAGCTATCAAAACTTCAAAGCCGCACTATGAGAATGGCAGAAGCAGATAACACAACAACAACCAATGCCCCATGTGGTAATTCCACCCCCACCTCAGTTTGATGTTGCTCATATCATACAAAGTGAAGATCAAGGGTCAGATTCACAGCAACGAGACAGGATCAAGGGCAAGAGCAGAGCATAGTGCCATGGAGGAGCAACCCGCATCCTCAACATAAAGTTCTCGATCAGTTTTGGCCCCAGAGCCTTCAAAAAGCCCAAAAGCATGGAGGAGAAAATAAATGTATTTCTATATACATATCTATACGAATCCTCATGCAATGGGTGGCCGATCTCTTTTATTGCCAAAGAAGTAAAGGGTAAAGAAGTTCCTTGCATCCCGGTGTTGGCACCACAACCTGCATGGAGGCAATACATTTTGGAGCGCACACCTTCAACCATCAGGGTGTATGTGTCTAGTTTGCGAGCCCTCAGAAAAAATCCCCACTACATTTCTATTCTAAGGTGTAGAAAGTGGGCATAATGTGCCACACCTTTGGACCAAATTATTGTGAAAATATTAAAATGACCAAAGATTCATTCGGAGCATGGATGGGACACAAATGTGCCAAAAGGGCTCTCATCCAAGTTTTCCAGCAATATCTCAAGTGCGCAACAGTTCACGTGGCAGCTGAATTCGCTCGTGACCTGGAATTTTTTATGAAGCTCCCCACCAAATGGGACGATTTCTTCTTTGCCATAGTTTTTGATCCTAATAAAGCCTTGGCATCTCACAACATTGAAGACTAGCTTCAAATGACCTGATTGTACTATAGAACAGTGATGCTAGGCCCACCATGGCCCAATAAGTTCTAGAGCTGGATTGTCCAATTTTGGTTGGAGGGCGTCCATAACGTTTTTTTTTCCCACCCGCAGATGAGCATAACTACGAGCAACTTGACTTCATGGAACAAATCACTGGCTATCTTATAAAGCGTCGTCACGAAACCTGGGGCCTTTACTAGCTCCATAATGCCGAGGGACCGACAATATTTCAAATCAGAGGCCTTGTTGTGTGTACTATTTGTACATAAATAAACAGGCCCAGAAAAAATGGCAACAAATAGAAAAATAATTTTCAAGAAATAGGAAATAGGTGCAAGGGTCGTGGAGCCCATAATCCAACATGAACACACTTATAGAATGATGTACCATGGAATAAAATAGACTTGGGCCATGTAAATAAAATAATGTAGAAAGCCCAAAGTCTAAGCTGTAAAGTTTCAAGTTAATAGTCAAAGTCAAATTGGTAGTAGTTGAGATGTGCTTCTTTGTGCACCTTAGCATTAGTTGTGTTTTCTCTGAAGGGCTAGGATTTTGACCCTTCCCTAAAAAAAATAGCCAATAGAATCACAGGGGGCAAGGGCCTCCCCAAGAATAAAAAGGCATCTCATGTACTCCACTTTTATGCTTAATAGAGAGGAGGAGACTCTACCAATTTGGCAATCCAAGCATCCTCATGTGCTTTGCTTTCCTTTCTAATGTTGTTTTTTGTGTGTGTGGATGTTTTTATTGTGAAATACTAGAGCATGTAAAAGCCCAATACATGAGCAAGCAATTTGCACAAAGAATGCGAGGAAGAAACAAAGTTAAGAATAAATAATCAAACATGAATGCCAATCAAGCAAACAATTTTGTGAATGAAACTGCAGCCTATGCTCTAATTTCAAAGAATTAGGACAATTCAAGTGATGACTAGTATGCAACTTATGCAATGGATATAATTTTGAGATATTTTAATGGCACATTTAGCTATGGGCTTGAATATGTTAGATCTTTACATTTCACTGTACAAAAATGTTGTGATGTTAAGTGATATACAAGAGCATTAATTTGTTTCAAATTATGTTTTTGCTCTAGGTATCCAACAATCTTATGGGCCAGCAAGAAACATCCTCAACTGAAGCTAAGTACATGACAAAAACAAATGCAACATGTGAGAGTAGTTACGTAGGTTGCTTGCAGAATGTCAAAAAGTACAGGTTGATGCATCTTCCATTTTGATAACTTGAGTTGCATAGAAATTGCTAAGGACATAGTTCTTCTTACTCGCACTAAAACATATAGAAGTTTACTATCACTTTATTCGTAATAAAATCCACAAACAAACACGTTGCATATATTTTGACAGAGGGCCTTAGCAAAGAAAAGTGAAACTTATCTATCCGCAAACAAACACTTGCATATATATCTTGATAGAGGGCCTTAGCAAAGAAAAGTTTGAAAAGTTCATATGTGTGTTTTACATTAAGCATAATTGGCTAGTCATTAAGGGGGAGCAACGTAGAAAATTTGAGAGACACTAATGTCTGGTTGGTCTAAGTGTATATTGTGCACCTTTCATCATTACTAATTCTTTGTTATTTAGCTTAATTTAAGTGGAATCTCACAAGGCCCATGTGAGTAAGTAGCACCTCATTGAATTTTGCTTTTAGAGCACTTAGAAATGTAGACCAATTCTACTGAAGTTGTACTTTCAGTTACTCAATTACTTGAATAGAATGTTGCTACTTCAAGTTGAGGTGCTCTTATGTGAATACTTTTGTAGTCTTGCTATTTTCGTGTAAGTGTGGTTGTAGTTGTGACAGATGATTAGCAACCTTCACTTGAGATATTTTAGGGCATGCCATTTTTTAAACTCAAGAGTACTTTCTAAATAACATTCAAAATGATGGGATAGTTTAAAATTTCCCCTTAAAAATCAATCTTTTAAAAAATGTTATATGACAAATTTACAAAGGAGAATTGAGATGAAATGTGTCTTGCTTATTTAGGTTTCTAACAGTAATAGAAGATATAAAACCAACTTGCTTGTAACATTTCAAAAAATAAAAAAAGTGTTATAATTGTCATGAAGTTTCAAATCAAAGATCTACTACCTCAACAATTAATTTAGGATTGAAATAAAAAAAAAATTAAATATGAGTTAAGAAAAATTTGTAAGTTAAAAACATCGTAATTAAATATCACAATAAGCTTTGCCTTCCTAAGGGCATTCAAATAGCTAAATAAAATATAACAAGAACAAAGATCACATTTTAGAAAAAAAAAATCATTTTAATGCTTAAACTCAACTTAGAATAACGCCTAAGCTTTTAGCAAATCGTCACAAGAGCTTACTCTATTGCAACAAAGCTCCCAAACATTTATTAAAAATCTTTAGTAATACTTTGCTCAAGAAATGCTTATGAACTAGATAGCGTTCTTGAGGACAAGGAATACGAGATGTAGTATGGCCGAGTGGGAGAGCTATGAGGACGACTACATCCATATTCCTCCTCATGAACTCTATCTAACATATTATCATGAGGATCTCATTTTACATCCTAATTTGACTACTTTACATCCACATATGTCACATCTTAGCTAAAAATGTGTGTATTTATGAAAAGGCCCTCCTGACAACCAATGACAATGGAACACATCACCGATAAAGCTCCTCAAGGTGACACATCATCAACAAAGATCCTCATGACTAATATGATTCATGAACTTCAACATGGATATGGTCATAAATTATGTGACCGAGGCATTATCATGTCCCACATCCCCATGAATAAATGATTGTTTTGTAGCCGAGTGCTCCAGAAACCCTTTTGAGATCGGTTACTAAAGGTTTTCTGTGTTTTGACAATTGTTACTCATCAAAGGGATTACATGTCTTACGGAACTTCGGGCCTTGCCTATGACTCTTTACAAAGCAAATGTCATTGACTCATTTACATTACTCATTCCATTGCATAAAGGATAGTGGGTGCTTTTTCACATGACTATTATGGAGTAGATTTGCATTTGAAAAACATAATCAACTTTGTAGACACTGAACGTTTTCCAAAAGACCATTGTGAAGCAAAATTTGCATGTGCAAAACATAATCACCCTTGAAAATGGTGAGTCGCCCATACTGCCTTTTAAGCAGTCTGAAATATGAGCAGAAAATGTCGCAACTTAGGGTTGTATAAAATTTTGTCTTCATAATATGTAAGATATCAGTTTTTAAGAAATTATGCAGATTCTAGTCCTATACTCCCTAGCTCTTCCCTTTTGCTCTCAGGTTATATGTCAACAGGCACACATTGCGGTGGCGGCGCTACCGAGCCACCCGGATGTGACAAGTCTTCCGGTGGCTGCCTCACATACTGTCGGCCGCCTTGGCCTCAGCTCTCACGTCGCAGCCACCAAGTGCTGCCGCTCGGCTTCGCTCGTGCAGCGCCGTCTCGCTGGCTCACCCTCGCACGCTTGCTTGCCAGTCTCATCTCTGATCATCTATTATTTCATTATTCCTATATGTTTTGTCTGACATTCCCCGCCTCAACAATTCTGCATTTATTTGGGATAAATTCAGTGATTGCAGCCTCAGAAACCACAAAAATCAATCTTACAGCTTCAGAATCGACTGATTCCTGGCGAGCCTGTGCCTCCCCGGCTACCTTGTAATCTGTACTTGCAGTTGCTCTTCTGTTCTTTTGGCTCTCGAGGTTTTCATACCTGGATTGCTTTACTCCACAAACAACAATGATATTCTAAGTTTACTGATTAGCATCCTACATCGTGAGGGTGGCAATTTGCAAATCTTTACTGAGAAATTGAATAATTGAATTGCATTTTGTCGTTTCATTAGCTTTCTGTGATCATACTGGTACCATCGTAACTAGGGTGGCAAATCTTTTGAGTGATTGAGTTGCATTTTGATCATTTCATTAGCTTTCGTGATCTTACTGCGATTTGGGTTCAGCTCTTTGTGAAAGCAGATTGTAGCAGCTGATTTTTTGTTTGAGGTGTAGTTGGAAATGGGGTCACGCTCTTCTGAGAATTGGTGGCTGTACGCCTTGCCCTGTGCGACAAGTCAGGCGTGGGATTGTGTATCGGGGAGTGTCCCGTCCTGGCAGCGCACCTCTTCTTGGATGCTGCTGGGATTTGTGGCAGCAATGAGCTTCTGTGTTATGATCCTGCGTTGGTCTTCTCCCGGCGGGTGTGCATGGGGAGCACTAAACTACAGCTGCGATATCCCCGGCCCGCGAGGGTGGCCTGTGCTTGGAATCTTGCTGGAGATGAAGAGCCTAGCCCACAGACGCCTGGCTCAGCTCGCCAAACAGCACAGCCCTGCACTTACGGCATTTAGTCTAGGTAGCACGCGCGTGATCATAACAAGCTCACCTGATGTCGCTCGAGAGTTGCTTAACAGCTCCGCCTTCGCAGATCGCCCGCTCAAACAATCCGCGCAGGAGCTTCTGTTTGCTCGTGCGATTGGCTTTGCTCCCTTCGGCGACTACTGGCGCAGCCTCCGAAGAATTGCAGCAAATCATCTTTTCTCTCCACGTAGCATTGCCGAGAATCAGCTGAGGAGACAAATGGAGACTGCCCACATGCTCGGAGCAATCTACCATCACTCTCTCGTCGGCGATGGCAGCGTAACTGTACGAACTTTTTTGCAACATGCTTCTCTTAACAATATAATGTCTAGCGTGTTTGGGAGAAGGATGGCTATGGATCAGTCCTCAGGCGAGGAATGTGAGCTGCAGAGTGTCGTCAGAGAAGGATTTGATCTTCTGGGCTCGTTCAACTGGGCCGATCATCTCCCTGCTTTGAAATTGCTCGATCCCCAAGGCGTGCTGCAGCGATGCCGGAAGCTTTTGCCTAGAGTTAAGAGATTCGTCCAGAATATCATTGATGATCACAGAAGGCACGCTAAATCCAATTCTCCATCCACTCGGCAAGATTTTGTGGACGCTCTTCTCTCTTTGCAAGAAGAAGAGAAACTATCTGATGAAGACATTATCTCTGTCTTGTGGGTAAGCTAATGATCATTTGCCATAATCCATTTTTCGTGTTTCTCCATATATGGCTCTGGTCCAGTGTTCGCTCATGTCCCCAATCAGGTTTGTTTTAACTTTTATTATTCTGCCTTAATTGCAGGAAATGATCTTCCGAGGAACAGATACGGTGGCAATCTTGACTGAGTGGGTTCTTGCGGAGCTGGTGATTCACCCCGCTGTGCAGGAGCGGCTTCACCGTGAACTGGATGAGGTCGTTGGTAGCAGCAGGCATGTTACAGACTCCGACGTTTCCAGAATGTCATATCTGCAAGCAGTAGTTAAGGAGACGCTGAGGCTGCATCCTCCAGGGCCTCTCCTCTCCTGGGCGAGGTTGGCCAGGCACGATGCCTACATTGCAGGTCACCATATCCCCACGGGTACCAGTGCTATGGTAAACATGTGGGCAATCACACATGACGAATCTGTCTGGCCGGATGCCAGCTCCTTCAAGCCAGAGAGGTTCATGATCAGCGATGGAGGAGTAGAAATTGATATTAGAGGTAACGATTTAAGGCTGGCACCCTTCGGAGCTGGAAGAAGAGTCTGTCCAGGGAGAGCTCTCGGGCTAGCTACTGTCCATTTATGGCTAGCTCGGCTATTCCACCACTTTCAATGGCTGCCTGATCCATTCCATCCCGTTGATCTTTCTGAAGTCCTGAAGCTCTCTTGCGAGATGGAGTCCCCTCTTTCAGCTCGCCCACTGAAAAGACTTTCCCTTGCTTTCTGAAGAGCTAAAACCAGACTTTCCCTTGCTTTCTGAAGCGCTATAACCTCCATTGCTGCGGCAACAAGTACGAAGCTGTCTCTTTCCACCTGTTGAAGGAATTCAGAATCTAGAAGCACTAAATTCTTCATTAAACTTAAGAACTTGATGCTGATCATGAGATTATCTCATAGATCAGGAACAAAAACCATCTCAAAGACCCGGAACAACAGAGGCACAGATTACAAGTAGCCTTGTTTTTGTAGTGTACTTTCGGAGATGGGTGTAATTTCTTTTTCAGGCTCAATCGTACAATTCTTATAAACACCATTTGCCCTTAATCGGGGCACCCTGTATAGGATCCAATATACTTGGTGAAAATATTTTTGATAGACTATGCGTTATTTAACTCTGTGCTGTGTTATATCTTTGTGATGCTGTATACGATCTAGGTTGATCCATCATTTTGAAGAAATTTTGCTAATTTCAGAATGGATACAGATGACACTTCATTAACCAACAATTTTCTTCGATACCATCTATTTTATCTGAAAAGGCAAATTAGATATGTATCTTACCACTAGAGTGCTGCTTAATGTTATGCTCATCTATAGAATTTAGACATTTGTGAAGACAATGCACTAGAACTTTCATATACGCTTGTTAATCAGAGGCTAATGATAGCGTTCTTCCTAATAAAACATCGCTTCTCGTTACGCTTATTGAAAGAATCTAGACATTTTCAGAACCAGCACTACGGCTTTCACGTACGCTAGTTGATAAAGCTTCATGTCTGAATTCGGAAAGAAGTCTCAATAAGCTCGCAAAAATTCCTTCCGTTTATTACTCAAGGCTTGTTTCTCCCACTTCCAAGGATTAGTATAGAGCTTAAGAACCAAAGGAGGAAGTAAAAAGGGGTTTTTAGAGCCTGTAGAAAATAGCTATAGATCTGTTCATGGAGCTGACTGAAACTCATCGGAAAAGCAGCACGACTGTTGAACAAAATCCTTGTTTGGTCGAGAAATGAAAGCCACAGTGCTACTTGATTGAGAGTTTTGATGCCCAAAACTGTGAGCATGGGAGGTTTGTTGATTCGAACGAAGTTCTGTGATGTATCTGTTTTGTTTTAGCGCTTTTTTTTCCTGATATGCACGTTCTAAGCGCCTGCCATTGGATCGCGGCGTTCAGAGCGTTCTATTAAATACGTGAATCGCTGTTAATAATATCAACATCCACCTGATAAAAGCAACAAAGACACACATATGATAGTGATAAGAACTATAGAAGCCACAAAATCATCAATCATTACTAGTATGATAACAGGAAATAGCTGACAATTGCAACTACGGATTTTGTAAAGGTTTTGCCTCCTATGAAATTGCATGCTTAAAATATTTTTGTTGTTTAAGTCATGTGATATGTGCTAAGTACTTCTCAAACATTCATTCCGGATGCTTGTGGTACTCAGGTGAATGGCTCACCTATGGAAGGATTTCAGCTAGCTGCTCCAATACCAACAATCTACGTTTAATTGAAAAAAATGTTTCATTTTTTCTCTGATGCATATTAAACGCAGATCATCACGAGAACCTGTAATTGCTAGGAAAACCGTACAATAATGTGACATTCAGACTTCTGACTCAGGAAGATTCATGTCCAGGAACTGAGGATTATCTACATTGCCATCGAATTGCAACTTGCAAGTCCAGGAGAATATGGGCTGTTACCAGTTAAGTCTATGGACGTATCTGTCTATCATTGCTGGATTTTTAGTGCAGTCACATTTATGATTCGGTTGTTAGAAAAGTATTGCAAACATGTAATATTACAATATTTACAAAAGATCTTTTTTGTTCTGAGCTCTAAGAAAGCAGCTACTTATCAACGGTATTTGCAATTACATGCTTTAAGCAGATAAGCTAATAGAATGAAAGGTATGTACAAGGACCCTTAAGAACTGAACACACAACCTGGCAGGAGACTTCATGCACAACCCGGAAAATTCTATACACTAGCATTCATGTCATTGTCCCTAAGCCACCAACGGGGTTGGGCTCAACTGGTTCGGAAAATTCTATACACTAGCATTCATGTCATTGTCCCTAAGCCACCAACGGGGTTGGGCTCAACTGGTTAGCTTGGCATCCAAAGTTTCTTTGGTCCCAGGTTCTAGCCTCCCCTTGGAAACCAAGAAGCATTGTCCCTAAGCCAAGACCCAAGGAGACTTCATGCACAACCCAGGAAAATTCTATACACTAGCATTCATGTCATTGTCCCTAAGCCAACCCAACAGGGTTGGCTTAGCTGGTTAGCTTGGCATCCAAAGTTTCTTTGGTCCCAGGTTCGAGCCTCCTCTTGGAAACCAAGAAGCATTGTCCCTAAGCCAAGACCCAAGGAGGTTGGCTCTATTGGTTAGCTTGGCATCCAAAGTTTCTTTGGTCCTAAGTTCTAGCCTCCCCTTAAAACCAAGAAACATTGTCCCTAAGACAAAAGAACAAAAAATGCCAACTCTACGCTAGCATGTCCAAGTGATCGACATGATAAATTAGGATACTATCGGGTATTTAACCACTGCAGAAGAAGCTAACCTATGATAAACTTAGACAAGCACCCATCCAAAGATGATAAGGACATCCAAAGTCTCCACATTGACAAAGTTTCTCAATGACCTAAGCTACACCAAAGATTTCTCATAACATCACAAACATATTTCCATCCTGAGATTCTTAGATTTGATATATCCACATGGCAAGATGCTTACACTAGATATTGGGCAATCTCATGACTCACACATATATATAGTAACAACTAGTCCAAAGGATGCCGCTAGTGTGCACCCTCTTGGTTACAATCCACCCTCTTGATGCCTGTGTAGCATGCCCCCACCATTGATGTCCATACATTAATTATCCAGTGATAGTCAACTTTAACTATTGTCGAAGTCCTCCATGCATAAATTGAAGTTATTTCTAACTATAGTCATAGTTTCCTAAGCCTGTGTGTGATCTATCTATTCCCCTGAGGGCCCCATTCCATAACACAAATCCTTGTTTGGCCTTGCTAGCCGCGATGGCCCCTCAGGCAACTCCCACCCTTCACGCCGTCAGGAACACACCAACTCAGCACCGGCCCGACAGCTATGAATCCCTATTAGAAATTAAAGACATCCTTATGTGCAACGGAGCTGCACCCCTCCCTAAAACTTGAGACCCGTTGGCAGGCTGTCCCAACGTCGCAGGGCTGCCTCAAACTTCCACTCTTCAAGTCGTCACTGTGTGCCCCATATTTGACTAGCTCATGCATCAATGCTGCAAAAAATCGACAAATACACAATGAATTTGTGAAAATTCACTTTTTTTTGCTTCATTTATATATGGTTCAAAATTGGATCAACGTACTCTGCACCCTCACTAGCATGGCAGTGAGGGTGCAGACATCATCCAAAGGTGGTGGTGGGTACATCACTACCTCCTCCACCTCTCCTCTTCTCACAGGCAAGGTGGTTTAGGCGGATCCAAGTGGGAATTAGTTATATACTTTCTGGATTTTGCTTTAGTGGATTATTGCACTATCAAGTCTCATTGTCAACATGCATGCAAGAACAAACACCGTTGTACATATTCAAACTAGGTTTTTTAGTGTTCTCTTTCAAAAAAGCCCGTATAGATAGTTGTTTTCTTTTTTATCAATTTATTTTCAGAAAAGTATTGTGTTCATTTGTTGCTTATTATATATAACTCAAGAATTAGGGTGTTTGAACTTTTTGCATGTTGGATGAGGAGCTGATGGATTCATGTGTGAATACTGAAACGTGAATATTCATGAATACTCTTAATACTGATTGTGAAACTTTGAATATTGATAGTGAAACTCTAAGTACTGATTGTGATACTCTGAATATTGATAATGATACTCGAATACTAATCGTGATACTTTAAATAGTAATCATGAAATTTTGAATACTTATAGTGAAACTTTGAATATTGATTTGGATACTCTAATATTAATCGTGATACTCTGAATACTTTAGTTTTGACATGTTTTTCAGAGTGCAATTGTGCTTCAAACTCTTGGGTCATTGCTTCAACCCACTCCTTGGATTGAAGTGCTTCTTGGACATCTTTAGGCTCTTCATCTGATATGAAGAATGCATGATAGAAAGTCTCACCTTACACTTGCCTTCCTTCTTCATCATATGTGAGCCTTCTTGGCTCGGATCTTTCTCTTGTGGATCTTCTAGGTGTAGGTGCTTGAAGTTGCTCCTCCTCAAGCCTCGGCCCCACCACATCTTGAACAACATCAAGATTAATGATTGTAGATCCTGCATGAGATTCCTTGATCTTTGCCTCATCCAAGTTAAACTTTTGATCTTCATGGAAGATCACATCTCTACTTACAACATTCTTGTTAGTAGAGGGAGCATAAACTTTATATGCTTTCTTAGAAGATGCATATCCAACAAAAATACCTTTAATAGCACAAGGATCATCCATTTTCCTAGTCTCTAAAGGAACATGGACATAACATAAGCAACCAAAGACCCTAAGATGATCTACCTTAGGCTTTTTCTTGTACAACATTTTAAATCGTGTTCTTCCTTCTATAGCAAGATTAGGAAGCCTATTACAAAGATAATTTGCACATGCAACTACTTCTCCCCAAAATTCTTTAGGTAGAGATGCTTCTAGCCTAATAGCTTTTGCACATTCACACAATCTTCTATTGTTTCTTTCAACAACTCCATTTTGCTGAGGAGTATAAGAACAAGAAAATTCTCTTTGTATCCCCTCTTTCTCACAGTAGTTTTTAAACTTATTAGAGGTGCATTCACCTCCACTGTCACTTCTCAAAGCTTTTAACTTGAAAGAAACCCGCTTTTCTACATAAGCTTTGAAAGTAAGGAAGACAACATAAACCATGGCTTTAGAAGATAGCATATAGATCCAAGAATATCTTGAGTAATCATCTATGAAAGAAACAAAACAATTTGCTCCTCCTTTGCTCTTGGTAGAAGAGAAATGAACATCAGAATGCACGAGTTCAAATGTTGAGTCTTGATGCTAGATCTTGGAAAAGGTCTTCTATGTGATTTTTCCAAAACGCAAGTTTCATAGGGTTGAAGCTCCTTTGACAGTGTCTTTGGTAGTCCAACAACTTTTCCTAACAAAAAGATTTTGATGATGATGCATGCAGTGGAATACTCCCTATTTCTTCAATTCTACACTCTACATCATCTTTTTCACTCTCATTACCCTCACACTCTTCCTCATTAGTAAGGTTAGCTTGCTTGGACTGATTCTTTTTGAAACAGTTTGATGCATAGTGGCCCTTTTTGCCGCAAAAGAAATATTTGATCTTTGATAGCTTCTTCTTGCCAGTGGATGATGTTGCAGCTTGTCACGGACTGATCATCACCACCTTATTTGGCCTTGTCCTTCTTGAAGTGTTGTTGACCTTTGCCCCTGTCTCTTGACTTGTCCTTGGTGAAGAGTGTTTTGTCATCTCCACCATCCTTCAATGAAAGTCTGTTGATCAGCATCTTGTTCTCTTGCCTGCTTTCTTCAGCAATGAGAACTCCTTGAGGAGTCTCCAAAGAGGAAGCTCCTCCCTGACAGCATAAGTCTACACAATATTGTTATACTCATCTCTTAGTCCATTAAGGAGTACTTGAACAGGCTCAGTGTTCTTAAGAGCAACACCAATACCAGCTAACTCTTGATGAAGATCTTTAACTCTCATTACATAATGTGAAGCACTCTCATCTACTCTCTGATAACTTAGAAAGATTTGATTTTTAAGTGTAAGCCATCTTGAAGTATTGTTAATTTCATAGATTGTTTTAAGAGTGCCCAAGTGATAAATTTTACAATTTTTAGGACAATAATGATTGTACTTAACAATCATAGAGAGTTATTGGTTGCTTAATCAATGGATCTATCAAGTTCTACACATTAGATCTTGATCTAGATTCACTACACATGGATTTAACCAAGAGCAATGGATCAACACATCATAAATTAGTGAGAGTGGCCTCACACGTGTGGAGTACTATCCACAGTAAGGCCTACACCTGAAACAACAAGTACAATAGTCCTAGATAGCAATCACTCATAGAAATCACAAGACAAATGACTAGAAATCTCACAAAAGTGTAGAATCCAAAATTCTCATCAATCTTCTTAGCAAAATGATGATCCTTTTATGGATCAAGTACATCCACGAGTTTGGTACAGTCCAACAGGTCTTCACACGTGTGAAGAGTGCCACATCACTCAGATCTATCCATTTGATCCTTATCCAAAAGTTGACCTTCTAGAATATGGCTAAAATCCAAAAAGTTAGTCTCTATGCAAGGAAAGGCTAATTTCTAGGTGACTAGTCAACTTGACTAAAAAACTAGTCATATCATGTTCACACTAACTAGATTGATACAAAATCAATTTAGATATATACAAGTATGAAAAGTACATCCTTTCACACGTGGGAACAGGCTCCACACGTATGAAATAAGATCATCAACATTATTCTAATGTTTGATCAATATTTACAATAACCAATGTCAAGTGAGAAGTGACAATTTTCAACACTCCTCCTCACTTCTAACTTGGAAAATTTAATGTACATCTATCTACAATTCCAAGAGCATATCTTAATTTTAAAAATGGATCTTTGGACAATGGCTTGGTTAAGATATCAGCTATGCATTCGGATGATGGTACATGATGTAGTTGCACCTCCTTGGATTGTACCTTCTCCCTCACAAAGTGGTGAGCTATCTCAATATGCTTTGTTCTAGCATGGAAGATAGGATTTGAAGCAATTTGTTGAGAAGCTTGATTGTCACAAAATATGTAAGGGATCTCCTCGGCCTCTTGCACATGTAGTTCCATCAAGAGTCTTCTTAGCCATAGGAGCTCTTTGGTTGTTGAAGTCAATGCCTTGTACTCGTTACAGTGAGATGATATCTTGCTTTTTGGAAAGCCAAGATATTACTCCTCCACAAAGAAATGTTGCAAATGCACTAATGGACTTCCTATCCATCTTGTCACCTACAAAATTTGAATCCGAGTAGGCTCTCAAGTGCAAGTTAGATCCTTCATAAAGTTAAAGTATGCCAAAAAATCTACTACTAGAAACATATCTATGGCACTTTTCCAATGATGAACTAAAGGAGCTTGCATACTTTGACTCAACTTGCTTACACAAAAACTTAAGTCAGGTCTAGTGATGGTCAAATAGATTATCTAGATCTATCCTTTTAGATGTGCCTAAGCAAAGAGGAATAGATCCTATGCCATCTATCTTGCATGCTTGATCACTAGCAATGTATATTGACTTCTTAGAGTCATTACAAGATAGAAGAGTGGAGAAATAATGCTTGTTAAAAGACATGTGGGAACTAGCCCCACTATCTATCCACCATGTGTCTTGACTTGAAGTTGGTGTAGATGCAACCATTAAGGATGTGTTGAATCTCTTCTTCTTCCTCTCGAGCAGTGTTCCCTTGATCTCCTTTGGCTTGTTGATTCTTCTTCAAGTAGCATTCTAAGGCAAAGTGTCCTTTCTTTCCACAAAAGAAACACTTGAGTTTTGCCTTGTTCTTCACCTTGCCTTTGGAGGTAGATCCTCCATTCTTCATCTCGGCCTCCTTGCCTTGATTTTTCTTGAATGGAAGTTGCTTCTTCTTGCCTTTAGATGTAAAGTTAGCTTTCTCCTCTCCTCCATTAAGTGACATGCTATCCATTCTTGTCTTGAGGTGCATAAGCCTACTCTCCTCGGCCACAAGAACATTGTGTAACTTTTCAATGGATGGAAGATTGTCTTGAATGGCAAATGATTGGACTAAGTTGGTGAACTCATCACCTAGACCATTCAAGATGATTTGTACTAGCTCTTGATCTTGGATCTTCTCTCCTATTGCACTTAACGCCTTGTTAAGAGATTTGATCCTAAGGACATACTCTTGTCCACTCTCTCCACTTCCTTTCATGCTTTGGAAAACTTGATTTCTTAGCATGAGGATTCTTGAAGTATTATTGGATTCATAGATGCTCTTTAATGAATCCCAAGCCTCTTTGGATGAGGTACAAGAAGACACCTCTTTCAAGAGGTCATTGCATACATTTAACTTTATGCAATGTAGAGCTAATCTTGCTCTCTTCTTGTATTTGGCTTGTTCTTGGGGAGTTTGAGGCTCTTCCATTCCTTGAACTATGTCAAATAGATCATGGAATATTTTGTGGAAGTGAGTCTCTCACTTGATTCCATCAAATATCCACCCATGGATGACATTGTAGAATGAATGCTCTTCTTAAAATCACAAAGATTTCTGAATTTTAAAAGATCTATGAAGGGCCTAAATCTTACAAGATTTCCTATAGGCTTGTCTTTATCAAACTAGCACACAAGCTGAATGATACACAAAGATCTTGCCAAAGATTCCTAGCTTTCACTCTCACAAAAAAATTGCTTTACACTTTTCTTAGAGATTTCACTTCACAAAGGATCTGAACAAATCAGCCTCTAATATCTGATCTTAGACTCTAAAAAGAAATGCTTCAATGATTCAAAACTCTATTTGGTCATAGGCATTAGCTAGATTGAATCTAGATTAATACTATGCTTCAAAAAGCACAAAAAATGAACTAGTATTGTGATTTTGGGACCAAAGAACACAAAGTAACTTGAAATGAAAGCTACTGTACGGTTTCACACATGTGAAAAGTACATACACAGCCTCCAAGTCATTTTAATCCAAATGAATTCAAGCTATTACTCTAGATGAACTCGCCCTCACTAGTACTAGCCAAAAACAAATTTTGCCAATGATCTTTACAAGATTTATGATTCAATGATCACTCTCTTACTTAGCTCTGATACCATGATAAATTTTACAATTTTAAGGACAATAATGATTGTACTTAACAATCATAGAGAGTTATTGGTTGCTTAATCAATGGATCTATCAAGTTCTACACATTAGATCTTGATCTAGATTCACTACACATGGATTTAAGCAAGAGCAATGGATCAACACATCATAAATTAGTGAGAGCGGCCTCACACGTGTGGATTATTGTCCACAGTATGGCCTGCACCTAAAACAACAAGTACAATAGTCCTAGATAGCAATCACTCATAGAAATCACAAGACAAATGACTAGAAATCTCACAAAAGTGTAGAATGCAAAATTCTCATCAATTTTCTTAACAAAATGATGATCCTTTTATGGATCAAGTACATCCACGAGTTTGGTACAGTCCAACAGGTCTTCACACGTGTGAAGAGTGCCACATCACTCAGATCTATCCATTTGATCCTCATCCAAAAGTTGACCTTCTAGAATATGGCTAAAATCCAAAAAGCTAGTCTCCTAGAATATAGGAATATTCCCTACAAAATAGGATCTAAAGAAAATGGTCAACTCTTATCTTCTAGTACTCTATACACACGTGTGAACGTCCACTTGCCATGTGGGAGCATTTACTCATGCACAAGCAAGGAAAAGCTAATTTCTAGGTGACTAGTCAACGTGACTAAAAAACTAGTCATATCATGTTCACACTAACTAGATTGATACAAAATCAATCTAGATATATTCAAGTATGAAAAGTACATCCTTTCACATGTGTGAAATCAGATCATCAACATTATTCTAATGTTTTATCAATATTTACAATAACCAATGTCAAGTGAGAAGTGACAATTTTCAACACCAAGCCTCCTTGGCAGTAGTGCATGTACTGATCTCCCTTAACACTTCTTTTGTGACATTCATTTTTATGAAGTGAAGAGCAATTCTAGTTCTCTTCTTGAATGTTGCAGCTTCATTCTATCTTGAATTTGGATCTAGCGTCTATCAAATGTTGAAGCACATGCAAGTATGAAGTCTATCTCTCCCACGTGTTTCAAAGAACTGAAAAACTCTCTAGGAACTTACTTTCAACTCAAACACAATAATATGTGTGAAATGAAATGTCTAAGACCTCACAAAACTTGACTTTATCCAATTCTACTTGATTGATAATAAAAATTAAGAATATTGGTGAAAAGAACTGATGTGTGCTCACTTTGGCATATCACACGAGATGACTACATTCCCTATCTCTTTGATTGCCTAAAACTCTTTTGAAAACAGATGAAATTGATCTAAAAACTTGAGCAACACAATCTTCTCTTCAATACCTATCCAACAAGCAATAGAACATCAAATTTGGACCATTTTTTGAGAAGTAGCACTCAAACAAAGAGGGCTGATTTCACACATGTGAGCTCTCTGTCCGTACAAGGCTCAGCTGAAGCAAATCAATCTTGATTTGGACCATTCCTTGAGAAGTAGCAAAGAGGGCTGATTTCACACGTGTGAGCTCTTTGTCCGTACAGGGCTCAGCTGAAGCAAATTAATCTTGATTTGATCCACTTATGATCCACAGATGGTTTGATTGTCAGCGAGTTTGAATACCTTTCTCAAATTTGAGTTCCTGCAAGCAAAAGCACTTAAGATCTGATGTATGCACCCTCACCTCTACAAAGCACAAAGCTCTGATACCATGTGAAGTTTTTAGCATGTGTGAACTTCACTACACACCCTACAGGATCTATGGCATCAAAGGACAGTCTGCAAGTGAGTGCTACAAGAAGAAGAGAGATCAAGGAGACAAGCAAGGTAATCTTACTCATCCTGCAATCAGGATGTTGGTGGCCAACGATTCATAAAGATACGGAGGAATACATGAAAAGGTGCGATGTGTGCCAAAGGGCAAGGAGACCAACGAGATTGAACTATGATCTACTGCACCCAGTCTCAGCCCAAGCACCATTTGAAAAATGGGGATTGGATTATATTGGTCCAATTCACCCTGCAGCAAGGAGTTCCCAGGTTTGATACATAATCGTAGCCACAGACTACCTCACCAAATGGGTAGAAGCCAAGGCAGTAAGAGTAGCTGATGCTAGGACCACTGCCAAGTTCCTTTATGAAAATATCATTGCGCGCTTCGGATGCCCGATGGAGCTAGTCACTGATCGCGGAAGCCATTTCATCAACGAGACCATCAAGGTCCTGTTGGAGGAATTCTTCGTGATCCACAGAACCAGTACGCCTTATTATCCTCGTGGTAATGGGCAAGCAGAATCATCCAATAAGATCCTGTGTAGCGTGCTCACGAAAACAGTTGAAGCTAGCAGATTGGATTAGGAACATAAGTTGCATGTTGCACTGTGGGCATTCAGGACAGCATATAAAGGAAGCACTGATCAAACACCCTTCCAATTGGTATATGGTCAGAATGCTGTAATGCTAGTACAGTTTTTAGTTCCTTCATTTAGAAGATAATGATGACGGGATTCCACAGTCGTAGGGGTCGATACAACACAAGCCCTTGCCAGTGCCAGTGTACCGGCTGCTCCCACGGACCTAACAATGACGTACCAAACTCTGGAAAAATACATCCTAGATGTGGTAGCGGCCAAAGCTATTCTAGAAAGCAGGGTACTACACTTGGCGACAAGTAATACACAACTGTGAGCAGACCTCACCAAGATGCAGCAAGAGCTGATTTTGGCTCAGCAACACGAACAAGCAAGGCACTAGGAGACTGCCAAGCTGAAGCAGAAGGAGGAGGGCCTCAACAAATATATCCAAAGCCTCTCCAACGCGCTGACTGAGGCCTCCATGAAGGCGCATGAGCTTCAAGCTGAAGCGTCCCAACGACTTGTCCCCATTCAGACGCAACTTACCCTTTTGGAAGCAGAGAATATGCACCTGGGGACGGAGGTCAAAGCCCTACAAGACAAAAAGCTCGTCTGGTTAGCTCAACTTGCACCGGACTCAAGGCCGCTTTCTCAATCAGAGATGAATCTTCTACGGCGTCAGGTGTAGGTTTATAGCCAAACCTTAAATAGCTACCAGGCAGAGTTCAACAAGTATCAGACAAGCGCAACACATGAGCTCACCCAGGCCAAGCAAGCCCTCAAGGCATGCCAAAAATTCAGGCCTAGTCCACCCCTATGGTATTTCCACCGCCGCCTAATTTTGACGTTGCGCAGGCTAGTACCAGCCAAGATCAAAGCTAGTAGGCAGCAGGGGGATCTCAACCCAAGACCAAGGGCAGACGGATGCAACTGCTGAGCCGCAAGACCAGGACCAAGGCGTAACCACCAGCCAAAGCCAAACAACATCATCCAGAGGTTCGCGTACGATATCTGCCAGCCAGGCCTTCCGAAGACCGAAGTCCATGGAGGAGAAAATCAATGAATTTTTATCAAAGTATCCCCACGAGTCATCAAGAGGCGGTTGGCAGATATCGTTTTCTGCTCAGACAATCAAGGGCAAAGAACTGCAAGTGTTACCCGCCCTCCGACTACAACCAGAGTGGCATCAGCAGTTATTTGAAAGAGATCCTACGGCCATCAGGGCCTATGTGACAAGTCCACAACAATTACGGGTGAACGCGCACTTTCTGCCATGTACACAAAGATCCAAATGGGTGGAATGCGGCACCCCTCTGGACAAAATCACACTTCACAATTTTAATTGACCGATCATACCATCACAATATGGGTGGACGACGGATGTAGATGCCAGAAGGGCTCTCACCACGTTCGAAAACCAGTATATTCATTGCCTTGATCCCACAGTCCGCGTGACAGCCACTTATGCCTGGGACTTAGAACACCTTATGGGGATCGAAACTAAATGGGATGATTTTCTTTCAGCAATATTTTTTGATCCTAATAAGGCGCTAGCTTCCGACAAAGTCAAAGATCAGCTGCCAATCGCTCGTGTATATTACCGAGCTGCATTTGTTGATAGATCCCCTGCTCCAGAGGACCTGTTGTTTACTTTTTTGCTTCTTGCCTACAGATCTATTTCTTGTCTGTTATTAGGCTCGTTTGGGCATTACTTGACTGTTTCTTATGTGTTACAAAGCCCAGGCCAGACAAAAACGGACTGAATAACTCTGTAATATAGATTTTCTTTGTCCTGCTTGTCAGAGGACTACTCAGGGACATCACTCTTGAACGCACTTACATTCTACATAGGATGCAAGCCAAGAACGCTCATTCACAGATCAGCATGCAAACCAATGAATGTTCAGTAGTTTCTACTGCTACTTACTCTAAAAACGAATTGAAATCAGATCCTACACTACACTGAACTGAGCTACATTTGCATAAACTGATAAACAAGAAACAAGAACTAATCTACAGCATGTTAGAAGTCCAAGAATCAAGAAATTAACCAACTTTTGATTTTTGGACATCCCAAGAACATCAAGAACTAGAATGTTAGAGAATATGCAAGATTTATGCCACATTTCTAGCCTCTTTAGTTTACTTGAATGCTGGCTCCTACATTAATCCACAAGAAAACAAGAAATCTAATCCACAACTAGGAAAGCAAGAAAACTATTCCACTCTAAATCCACAACCACACACAATATGAATCGAAGGGCATGATCGTAGGGGCATCACTCAAGAAAACCATCATGATCAAGGAGCTTAGTGTAGCATCAAACTCATGGAAAATCTTCTTATTAAGCATGGAGTAGATACAATGCAAAAAGCTCCTCTTCACAAAGAGGGAGTCTCTTAAATAAGCAAGAGAGCTCCTTAGGTGGCATCCTTTCCATTTCATTCTTGAACTTGACAAATGCAGCAAACACTTCATCCTTACTTTTAAGAAGATAGATCCAAGTATACCTACTAAAGTCATCAATGAAAGTTGCATACATCTTTGCCCCACCATTGCTAGTTGTACTAGAAGAATGAATATCAGAATGCACAAGTTGAAAAGCTTCTTTAGATCTAGAAGTAGATCTAGAATAAGCAAGTCTATGAGATTTGGACAAGGCACAATGTTCACAAACACTATTGTTTGCAACAAGACTTTTAGGGAGACCAAGAACAAGCTCTTTCTTTGCCATTACCTCCAAAGATTTGAAGTTGGGATGGCCCAACCTCTTGTGCCAAACTTCTTGGTTTGTCAATTGCTCCCTAGCCATACATCCTTCATGATTAGAGATCACACATGCATCAAGCTTGAAAAGTTTACCATGCCTCCTACCTTGAGCAATCAAGGATCCACATTTACTTATCAAACATGCATCTCCAATGAACTCCACATCAAGTCCTTTGTCAATCATTTGACTTACACTAAGCAAATTCTTAGTGATTGAAGGAATGTACAAAACATTTTCAAGATTTGCTTTCCTATTTGTTGAAAGGGAAATAGGAATAGTGCCTATGCCTTTGATGTCACATTGACCATCATTTGCAGTGTAGATGATGTTACCTTCTCCCTCATAAGACAATAAGGATGTAAAGTATTCCTTATGTCTTGTCATGTGAGATGAGGCTCCACTATCAATCCACCAAGGATCATTATCATCTATGTTGGCTAACAAACTTGAAGTCATAACAAGTGATTCACATGTGTTATGTTCTTCCTCATCTATTGTAAGATTTCCTTGCCTCTCTCCTTGCTCTCTTTTCTTCTTATAACATTCATTTGCAAAATGACCTTTTATCCCACAATAAAAGCACTTGAACTTTGACTTATTGTTCTTAGTAGAAGAGGAAGAGGAAGAGTGATCATCATGGTCAAAGTTACCACCTTTGGACCATTTCCCTTTGCCTTTACCTTTGCCCTTGAATTTGCCTTTTGTGAAGAAAGCCTCTTCACCTCCACCTTGCAAGGATGCACCATCAAGCTTTGATTGCAACCTATGTTCTTCAGCCAATAAGATTTCTTGCAAGTCAACCACACTTGGCAAGACTCTTTGAATGGCAAAACTTTGCACAAGGTTAGCATGTTCATTTAGCAAACCATTCAACATAACTTGGACTATTTCACCATCTTTTATGTTCTCATCAATGCATGCTAAATCATCACTTAGGGACTTAACTCTCAAGATAAATGCATGAGCACTTTCACCCTCTCTTTGCCTACTAGAAAATATTTGTCTCCTTAGGGTCAATACCCTAGATGTGGACTTTGATTCAAAGAGCTTCTTTAAGGCATTCCATGCCTCACTTGCACTTTGACACTTTCCAACTTCCTTGAGAAGTTCATTTGTAACATTCATTTTAATGATATGAAGAGCCCTTTTGGCCTTCTTATCAAACCTTTGTTGCTCTTGAAGTGTGAGAGGTCTCTCTTCAATTTCTGCAACTATGTCCATGAGTTCATTCAACTCAAGTAAGGACTCCATCCTCACTTTCCAAGTAGAGTAGTTTGATGAACTCAACCTTTCACTAGACTCTAGCATGATCCCACCATTGGAAGCCATGATTCTAATGTTTCTTCAACTTTTAGGTTCTGTCCTAAAGCACTTAGCACTCACTTTTCTCTCAACAAATGATAGATAAAGAGATCTATGAAGATTTAGGACCCTAAAACACTTCTATCTTGAACCTAGATGGTTTCCAAGCATAGAAAGGAAGATTGAAACACATGCAACACTTTGCACACACTAAGAATGGATTACAAAATCAAACCAACCTGAACACACTCTTGCTTAAGCTCTCAAACTTTCCAGCAAGTGACCAAATCAAGTTATGGTGTGAAGAGTTACTTGCATTCTTAGAAAATACCCAAAACTAGGATGCCAAGATTACCTAGTAATGAACAAACTTGATCAACATATGATCAACACACTAAGATATTGATTCAACCTGTAAAACCACATGTAAACCACACTTCTAAAAGTTTATAAACTCCAGCAAGTGATAAATACAAGATTTAGAGGTGAATGAATGAGCACACTTAGTGAATCACAAGACTAGCTTCACTATCTTGTCAAATCTTGGTGTTTAGATGTAGATCTAAGATCACTTCACATGAGAATGTTCCTCAACCTGTTAAGAACCTGAAAACACACTTGCATAATGGTTAACACCTTCCAGCAAATGCTCCAATCAAATTACATAAGGAGAGTTACTTACATGCTCAACAAAGTACACCAAAATTTATGCCAAAATTGATGACAATCTTTACAATATGCTCTTCACAATGGAGCTTACAATATGTTCACCCAAAAAAGGGGATCTTTCATCCAAATGGGAGCTTTGCTCAGCCTTTAGGAGAATTACAAACTCACTCCAAAGAGCATTTGTCATCCACTTAAGGGGAAGGTTCATCCACTTAAGGAGAATGTTCATCCAAAAAATGGAGATTGTCAATAATATAATGGAAAGAACATTGTTAGTATTGAATATGCACAAGCCTCACAATCAACAAATGATTAGATGTGATGATCTGATCAAAAATAGCTTCTTCTCAATCTTTGATCTTCAATAGACCTGAAATACGCTTTGGATCTACAAGTTCAACTCACAAAACGAAGGTTAGTAAGATTTGATCAACAATGCAATGCATAATCATGCTAGAACTTGATCAAACATCCAAATATCACCAAAAATGGAATACTTACTGTAAATAGAAGCCAACCAGCTCTGATACCATGTGAAAAATACAGATCCTAAGTGGATCTAAACTCTAAGATCATTGGCTTGAATGCTTGCACTCCAAACTACATAAGCTAGGAATTGGCAACACATTCTATGCTACCTAGAATGCAAAGAACTTGATCAAAAAGCATTTATCACAAATGGAAACTTCCATAAACATCAAGTGCGGCCCAAAATAACATTATACAGTCCATAATACATCAGCCTACCACTTTTGGAAAGCACCTAAGATCATACACAATAGCTTGAAGACAATACACACAACAATGCTCTCAATGGAGGAAGAAACAATGACAATGATCTATTGATCTCAATGAAGCATACAAAAGGTTTCTCCAACCTGTTCTCCACGACTTCCCTACTATTTATGGATGAGGAAGATGACTCTCTCTCCTCTCTCTAGAAGGTACTTGACCCTAGATATTCCCTATATAGGAAAAATAGCTAAAAATGGCTTATATGACCAAAATACATCAAAATGGTCTCATTTTGAAGGGTATGAAGTTTGACACTTCATCATACTGAAAAAATATAGTAAATAAAAACATTGTGGCCTGGTTCACACGTGCAAAACTCCAGAACCAAAACTATTTACAATTTTAGCCAATTTAGGTCTCAAACTAGCTAGGAAATGTTGACAATTTTCACAATCAGTGTGGGTGGGGTGGTGACTTTATCTGGCTGACCGGTGACTTGAGATATTGTCATATGGGAATTTCCCATGCCCTGTCTGCAAGCTGCAAGTGTTGTTGAAGCTTTGGCCCGTTTTGGACTTGGTGGAGGGTGATATTTCTCAAGAGATATCCAAGTATTGTCATCGGCTGCTTGTTCTTAATGCACTCATGAAGGCAGTTCGAAACAAACTATGCCCAATCATAGAGGTTCGGGGCATGCAGTCGTGAATCTGCCATCATGTAAAACAGGGACATGGGTACCCTCTGCAACTTGGTTCTTGGTCGTTGTGTGCACTTTGTCAAGTACGCACATGCCGCTTGTAGTTGTGGATCATTGATTGCTTTGACTCAATACCCGTCTGCACCACTGTGAATGTCATTTTCAAAATGATATGACTACTAACTATGTTTAGGGTACTACAGCATCAGCCCGGCAAGGCAGACCAAAGTTTGCACCAAGAAGACATAATTCTCCTGAATTTGTTGGACCAGCGAAGTCCCAACTAAACCAGTGTCGGGCAACTATTGTAACTATTGAGAGCCGGGACATTTTTCACCTGACTGTCCTCAGCCACAAAAGCCGATTGGTTATGTACCATTATGTTCGAATTGTAGAGAGCCTGGTCACAAGTATCCTGACTACTCTCATCCGCAGAAGCCGCGATCCAAATATCAATATGTAGCAACACCAACTATTGCAGACTCGAAAGCGAAAGCTTCGACTGATGCTGGTGTGCAGAGAATTGAAGTTATTGAAGAAAAATTGGCGAAAACAGAAGATTAGTCTTGGCCAAGTGACGTGGAAAAATTATTCAAAGTCACAAAAAGAAGCAAAAGCTCCTCGAAACCTGACCAGAAATCTTCGACGAAGCACAGAAAGTCCTCGAAGAAGAAATCTTCTAGTAAAATGACGAACAAATCTATGACTAAGGAAGATCTTAAAGATGACCCCGACTATGACCACGATGCTGCAAAGTTATTTGCAAAAGATATCTCATCAGAGGCAAAAAAAATATCAACGCTGAACTTCAGTCAGCTGCTGCAGAGAAGGTGGTCACTTTCGAGGAAGGGGACGACAAAATCACGTAGACAAAATTGTTTAGTGTTGTTATTGATAAGCCAATCTCGAAATCGAAGACGAAGGACTATGATATCGTGACTGATATTGGATCTCTTCGTCCGAACATTACGTTTGAGCAGCTGTTGGCAAATAACACTTATTACATAAAGCAACTGAAAGGTCTTTCTACACCAAAAAGGAAGAAAAAAAATTCTTTGCCAGATGCTGGTGTTCTGTCTATTGATTTAGGTGATCTCGGTGCACCTGAAATTGATATTACCATTTCGGGATGCCTGATTGAAAAAGTGCCAATTGACTCTGGTTCAAGTGTGAACATAATAACAAATAGAAGACACAACTCATGCTTTGGGGCTGACTAAACCGACATAGCGAAACATCAAGTTAGTTGATTCGACACGACGAAAACCTATTGGAGAACTGAAGGATGTCACTGTTTACATTCAAGCCAAGCCATTCACAATGAATTTCATAGTTATCAAACCACTCGGTTTGTCATCCTATCTGTGTTGATTGGACGACCCTCACAACTAGAAAACTCCGTGTTTATCCACGCAGAGTATCCACGCGAGACCCGACACTTAGTCGATTTTCCAAAATTTTGTTTCCGGCAACTGTTTGGGAGGGAAGGTGTTTGATTCTTTTAAATCGTGCCTTGCAGCAATGGTATCTTTTGCACCAATCAAGTGTTTCCAAATATATTCACCCACATTTTTAAATATGTGCATGGGATCAAGTAGGTGATTTATCAAAAGGTTATTCCAATATTCCAAATGATGAAATATAGATAATCTTTTCATACCATCGATTGGCTTTGCTTGAGATTCCTCCCATAGTATTCGCCAATTTGTCACGAACATCCTCTTTGGAGGCATCTCTCTCTCAACTCTTCCTCCAAAACCTCTTCTATGAGTGTCTCTGAATGGATGGCCTTCATGCAAGTATTTACGATGATTTTCATAAACCACTTTTTTGAGACTAAAAGATTATCTTCCCACAAGATTTGGCCCGCACAAAAAACAAGCATTTTTTCCAGCCATTTGAAAGCCTGCCCAACAAATGGATACTATCAATCACTATTAAAAAACGTATATGTCAAAGAATAATTATAGCCATTGTAGTATATCATGTAAATGTCAAGAATTACTAGTTGTATGTAACTGTAAACAAACTCCTATGTACACAAGATAGACATTGTTTGAATGATTACCTGAGCATTCACCTAATCCTAGATAGTCATGCATTGTCCACATTACAATGGCATGTAGTGTAAACTCCCTCTCATGTCTGCTGCCAGAAAAGACATTTGCGTGGAACATCCACGCGTGGATAATCCATGCACTCGTATCCACGCATATATCCACGCCAATCCATGGCAATATCCACGCGAATTTTTTTTTGCCCGCGCGTCCTCCTTTGTATTGTGCGTGGATATTTGCTATATGTGTTCTTGTGCCTGGCTTTATCAATCAAATGCAAGTGTTCATTGGAAATCCAGAGAGTTGAGATTTCAAACTGGTGAGACCAATAATTGAGGTAAGCTAGCATAACAAATAATTACCTGGAGTCGTGACAAATATGAAGGTGAAACTCCTTTGTCTGACACCAATTTTATCTCAAAAGAATCTTCGTATGCCTTACATATTTTTTCTAATGAATCTGACATTGAAGTGCAATATTTTGAATGTTATGAGAATGCTGACAAAGAAGAATTATTCGATGCCTGCAACGCTGAAGTGGATGTTTCGTATGAAGAAATTATAGTTGCAGACACGAACTCAAAAGAGTCTCACGATTTGAGTGACAAATCTGAACACAAATTTGGTAACAAGGACCAGATTGATGACAAGAAAACATCTATGGAGTCAATTATGCGCGAAATTCATGGCCATACCAAGGCCAGTATGACAGAAGGTATCATTTTACCAGATTCCACTGAACTAATTGAACTTGCACCTGGTAGATTTGTGCATGTTTCGAAGTCACTTGGAGAATCTGAATTGGTGAAATTCACTGAACTATTGAAGGAGTATCAAGATGTTTTTTCCTGGTCGCTCGACAATTTATACCTACAGAATTTGGAGAGCACCGTATTGATCTTAAGGAAGATGTTGTATCTGTTCGACAGAGACAATATCGTCTCAAGCCCAAGTACTCTCTCATGGTTAAGGACGAACTCAATAAGCACTTTAAGACAAGTATAATCTATCTCGTCTTAAGCAGTGAATGGGTTTCACCCATTGTTGTCGTCCCAAAGAAGAAGACTGGCAAAATACGAATATGCCAGGATTTTCGCAAACTCGATGCTGCCACAAGGAAGGATCATCATCCTTTGTCCTTCACGGATTCCATCTTAGATTAGGTTGCTAGTCAGAAGCGTTACAATTTCTGTGACGATTTTTCTGGTTACAATCAGGTTGGAGTGCGGAAGGAGGATCGTTCAAATACTACATTCACTACGGATTGGGGCACTTATGCCTACAACAAAATGCCCTTTGGTCTTTGTAACGCTCCAGTGACTTTTCAGCGAATCATGATGTTCATTTTTGCTGCCTTCCTAAGACCTTTTTCCAAAAAATTTATTGATTATTTTTGTGTATATAGTGATATAAAGACGCACCCACAGAAGCTGAAATTAACATTACAACGGTGTCGACTCAAGAGCATACATTTGATAAAATAACCATTTTCTTTCTAAGTGATTTAAAGTCAATTTCAACCTTTTAAGAACTACAAGTCAGAGCTCTAGCAAGACATCATCGTCTTGGAAGTCATCAGTCACTCCAGGTGTATATGGTTATTACTTATGCCTCATCATTCCAGACTTGGCTTGTAAAGTAATTAATAATCATATGAGTGCCCAGACCTATAATTGGACATAGGAGCACATGCATAGTGAATGACTGCTTTAATGTAAGAATAGGAGGTCAATAGCTCAATATAGGTTGCATGGGGATCCTAGGGGAAATATTCTCTCTCTCATGAAGAGAATATGTCCATTGAAAACTCGCCCATCATCCTATTGGAAATTCAGTTTTTTGAGCCTGTCTCTCCTCCTCTCTCTTAGGTTCTTCACTACGGCTTGGGGACTAGGCCCAGGAGGAAACTCCAGGAGGGATCTAGGTTTGGATGGGTGGCAGGGATTAAGATCTGATTGCACGAATTTGTGAATTTTTCCCACAAATTTTGGTTAAAATTGGTCAAAATTGGTCAAAAACCAAGGTTTTTTGATGTTTTTTGGACTAATTTTGGGGTAGATCTCAAAATTCTCAGCCAAGACTTGGTGTGAACATTTTTAGAGATGTAATTAAGCTGTCCCTGAGCTGTAATGAAGTTTGGATGGGATTAGACACCATTAGGGGGCTCAAAACACCAAAATTTAGTGTATTTTTGATGACTTTTGAGCATGAATCCCTATCAATTGGGGGTCTGAACCTGTCACAAGCATAAAGATATTATGGATTGCGTCTGTTTTGAGCCATCATGCATCCAATTTGGATAGGTGAGCATTAGACACCATCATGTTGAAGTTTTGCTTGTTGAAGGAGGCCAAAAATGCATTTTTTTCATGATTTGAGCTTATGATTGCTTGCTGGACGTTAGAAGCTTCTATGCCTCTCTAATGTAACCTCTGATCCAAGGCTTTTTGGGTTGTGATGTGTTTTTTGAAGATTCCTCTCCACAAAAGTGCTCCCTCCTACCTGTTTTTCATGCATTTATTGCTTGCACGTGTGAAGTCAAGATTGCAAGGTGATGTGACAAGTGCCTTGTAGACCCACTCTCCCTCCATACTGTGCTTTACAGCGACCAATTTGGTGTCCTGTAGAGAAAGTTATGGCTGTCAAAAGTTTGGCAATTTTTGAACTAAAATTTGCAAATTTTTTGAAATGTTCTGATGCATGCATACTTGTAATTCAGTGTAGTGCTTGTCTGTTGAAGAAATGTATGGATAGACATGTATGCATGCATGGATGCATGTTGCATGCGTAATCAGTAGATTGATCAGAAGATTTATTGCATGAAGCTATTTTTGGCAATTCTAGATCAAAAAGCAGATTTCCTAGTGGCTAGGCTAATTACGAGATTTTTTTCCATTTTTTTTAAAAAAAATCTGTGCATGTCGAATTTGATATGTGACAGTGCGTGTGAATTTGATAAATCGATCATTTTAATCGATTTTCACAGTTGGTCCATTTCGAACTGATTTTGTGAATCCCAGTGCTAATTTTCCAGTTTCTTGGCAATTTACGTAAAAATTAATTTTTATTGAAATCATTGCATGTCACTGGATGGTTCAGAATCCTTCCAATATGAGATGGTAATTGTGAAACTGTCAAGTCGATGTTTGGTCGATTTTCACAGTTTAGGTCCATATTGAATGGTATTTGAAAATCCCAGTTTACGTAAAATTTGAAGAAACCATGGACGTTTTCGATTTATTCCAATTCTTTGGTTATTGATCAAACAGAAATGACTTATAAAGTGAATGATCTTACTGAGTTGAAATTAGTCAATTGTTAAGATCACTGTACCCTTCACTTTTAGTTGAAGATTTTGTGAATCTGTCAATTATGGAGCATGTAAATCTAGTAGAACAATTTTATGCTAGTCTATAAGGGGATTTGCCAGGGATTAAGTGCGGCACTTAATGAACAAATCAAAACTGTTTGGGTGATAGTGCTAAAGTTATCGATACCAAATTGAACTTTTTTCTAGTAAAATTTGGGGTTTTGTTAACCTGAACCATTTTTGGAAGGGGGGGGGAATGTAGATGATTGTTGGTCTTAGCGATCCTTACATTCAATTCCTGAAGTATAACTAATTGCAAGTGAGAATAAAATTGAGAATTATTTAAGAAGACTGCCTCTGGGAATTTGGATTCCTTTTCCCCAATGTGAATTAGAATTTCGAGAATTCGAGGATTCTAAGGGAAAAGTAGTGGCAAGACTGATAATCCATTTCTAGAACCATCTCTGTTTTGCAATTGGATTTGGATCTTGCAAAGTAATGCAGATAGAAGGTGTTCCATACCTGAATCTAGTAATTTGGATTCTTTTCAGTTATAGAGTATTTCTCTATAATGATAGTAACGACCAAGAGAGTTCTAACTTGTATAGTTGGATAAGTTGCTTATGTACATCTTAATCTTGTGGATCTACTATGTGTTTCCTATGTACTGAGTTTATATCGTATACTTAAACTAGTCAGAGTGCATAGACATATGAACAAGTAATGTGTGAAACAGTTACTTGCAGGTTATGTCTCTTTCTGTGGAAAGGATAATTCATTAACTTATTTTTGGTTTGGAAGAAGATCTGAATGTGGTGTTATACATGTATAATTGAGATATGCACCTAGACATTTAAGATTTTTGAATCATTTACAATTGACTTGAGTAATTGGATTACTCCTGATTAGAAATTAATTGGATAAATAAGCAGTGTGAAGAGAATTCATTGGGAACTGTTTATTTTAGTCTATATTGCTTATAAGTCACATGATTAGTGAGTCATTTGGATTCATTTATGAGAACTGTGCGTAGAATATAGAAAATTCTTGATATAGAATACTTCTTGAAGGAGAAATATTCTAAGTTATTGACTATATCCCAGTGAGCTCATATACATATATTGGATGACAGAGTCTAACTAATGTCAAGGATAACCATTGAATTCAGTTGGAATTCAGCAGAACTTTATAATCTCTAGATGTGGTTCTAGGTGATTGTATAAAGTTTATTATTTGTCGAAGACAAATGTTATAATGGTCTTTAATCACTTGATTGATTGTAGAATTTGGAACTCATAATCTGGTTAAGAATTGAGATAGAAGAATATTCTTGAAATCCAATAATTTTCCTTGTGGAAAAAATTTAAGAATGTTTCTTATATTTCTTGAGTGGTATGTTGTTGTGCATGTACTCCAGTATCTCTAAATGATTAAGTATGGCTTTAGAATAGATTATGATTGACGAATCATAAGATTCTAAATGTTTATGATTGACAGATCATAAATTGATACTTAAAGGTCATTAGATGATTATATGGAAATATGATGATTCTTAAGATGATGAGTAATTCTTGATCAATTGGTGGAGTTAAAATTCAGATTTGTTATTTGAACTCTAAATTTGTGTACAAACTTGAGATTGTTTGGATCTCACAGACATTTTCATTAAGTGATTGCTTACTTATGAGAAATTTGCTTACCTTTATAGATTGTAGTCAAGGAATGCTTGTGTACTATTTTTCAACCTAAAATCGACGATTAATTAGGAGCAGTTAAGTCTATCAAGATTGAATGGTTGCTATTTTCTAGTATATGATGCTAGGGATAGAGCACTTATCTCAGGAGATAAGTGCTCAGGACTGAGTTGAAGTCATTTTTATCTTAATGGATCTCCTAAGAGATTTTGGTGGGATGAGTTTTGTACCAAGAAGCATTTATGACAGGTCTACAAGTAATTTGTGGATAGTCTTGGACTATAATTGTTTTGGATTTTTAAATTTTGAACATTGATTTCCAGTGTAAGGTGAGGACTCACCCAGTGATTCATGTAAATGGAGGTACATGAAGGTGATGTTATTAGATTGGAGAAAATCAAACCCAATAGGGAAATTTATCTTTTAGTGTACTTCTAAAAGGTTGATATAGTATTTCAGTGTAGAGATAGATAATTTGAGAATTATCCCATCTCTAAATACTTATTTGATATCGAAGACAGACTAAAGATTGATTTTCAAGGTAATTGTGAAAGTTAAATGATTGATTTGTTAGGTTTTGAGCTTAATCTTCAGGTATGGTCGATTGCTCATCCGGTGTATCATGTAAATTTAGTTTGTATGATGATGACAATTTGATGTATTGAAGATTTTGCCCATATGGAAGATTTATCGCTCAATGTACCTTTGGACCCTGAATGAGTACTCAGGATCAGAGATAAACAATTGATAAATTGTTCTATCTCTGTGTGCTTGCTTAGGTTGGTTGGTCAAATTGAGGATAATGATTCATGGGAAGAGTTAAATGTTAAAATTAAAAAAACAATCCATATTGATTTCTTGGCTTGCTACAAATGTTGTACTATGCAAGTATGTAGCTCATAAATGCAAAATGCCAAGTTTGGCCTACATAGAACTCAAGTTACATGGTTATGTAATATCTAGATTGAAGAATACAACTTGCATATAGTTTGTAGACATAGAATTAGCAAAGTCATGCTTGTAGAAACTCGTGGCAATTCACATGCATGAGTTGTAAGTGATCCATAGTGACATGCAAGGCATGCACAAAGTGTAATGGACACATGCATGATGATTTGTACTTTGTTAGTTAAAACTAGCACACTTGTAAAAAGTTGGTAGAATTTCATGCATGGCAAGTGACAAATGTCACATAGACTCTAGATGTCACTTTAGATGTCATTTTGTAATGAATGGATGTGGTTCTACCTCGAGCTACCTCAAACTCTATAAATATGTGTAGCTCTCCTCACAATCAATGATGAAGAACCAAAGTTTTGTAGCTAACTCATGCCATTTTGGATCTAAACTATTTTGCTTGTTATCTCTCTATCTTTCTGTCTCTAACTTGTGTTGAATCTAATGCTTATACACTGATATCTTGTACTTTTGCTAATTATTGATTCATTGCTATCATATTCAGTTGCTTAGCATGCTAGATTGTGGTTAAGCCATTTCTTCTGAACTAGATCTTGCTAATCAATCTAGAATCAGGTTACTGTGCTAATCACAAAGCTTAATTAGATCCATCATACTTGTGGACATTCCCCACACGTGTGAAATTTGGAAATTTTGTCATGGTATCAGAGCCAAATTAAGCTTTTCATGCTAACATCTCTGATTGTACAATAAATTGAGAGCTAAATCAAGCCAAAAAACAGTTTTGCACTTTTTCTCACCTTTCTCTGAAGTGTATTTGGATCAAATTGGATTGGAACTGAATTTTTAGACCTAAAATGTGGTAGTACGGAATTCTGGAACTCCGCACGTGTGAAAACCAGAGATTTTCAGTCCCTTTGTTCTCCTTGCTTATAGACCCAAAGATAGCAGTGTTATAGCTTGATGAAAAACGTATGATCTGTACTTTCCATGAAAATTGAAACCAAATCAATCTGATGTGTCTAGCTAGAGTTATAAGCTCTTAAAGAGGATAGAGATAGGTCCAAAATCCGAGTGAAAGCATTTTGATTTGATTCAATCTTGCTTTGTTCTGAATCCATTGTTTTGAGCATCCTACACAAGAAACCGAAGATCAAGATTGAGTTTGAAGTAATGAACATCTTTTGAGCCTTCTAAGAGCCAATTGTGTTTTCTTTTGAAGCATTTCACACATGCCAAAAGTAGGATTCAAACTAGCCAAAGTGTCTTTGTGTGTCTGATCTAGATAACTTGTCTTGTGGAATATTTGAGAGTCATCTCAAATACAGTTGCAAGTGTTTTACATAGGAAGGTAGTACATCCTTGAAAATACCTATAGTGAAAGAAAGCAACAACTTTAAGTCTGATTGGAACAAGCTCAAACATATTGCAGTCCAATAACTAAAAAGTCTTTATTAAAATGGCATCTCAGGGAGGATATCTTCTAAAAGCCAATGAAAGACTAAACACTTCTAATTACTCAATTTGAAAGTTCAGAATGGAGTCTATTTTGATACTCCAAGATGTTATGGACATTGTGCTTGGTGTTGAGGAGGAGCCTCAAGCATAGGCTGAAATTATTAAGTATAAGAAAAGAGCTAGAATGGCTCTACATTTCATTAAGATGAATGTATCTAATCAAATTCTGAGAGAGATAGGATCTTTCACTACAGCCAAAGAAGCTTGGGATGCACTAAAGTCCATCTATGAAGCAAATAATATTAATCATCCATTCCGAGATTGCCCGATGAGAAATTCACAAATAGCCAGGAGGCATTTGGCCTATGTAGACCGACATGCACCTGGGGTAACCCTCCCACCTCGAACATACTACAAAAGAAAAATCTTAGTGCCATCGGGTTATGAAACGAGTGATGAAGAGGACAATCTGGCAAAAGTCCCAAAGTACGCAAAGATACCCTTGGGCAAACAAGTAAAACCATCACAGAAGACAGAGATGGTAGAATCCATCACGCCAATGGTAACTGAGGAAGTCAAGAAATTGTCATCTGACGAAGTCCAACGGATTTTACCAATTCTCTTGGCGCAAACACTACAAAGAATTCTTAGTGATTAATTACAAAGGGGATTAGCGTCAACAGAGCAACTTGAAGGCATCAACACAAGATCCAAGGAACAATGCCATCACGCAGTCTTCAACGGGGAAGTGCATTGACCAAGAGAAGACTAAAGTTGATGATTGTCCCTCAACGAGCAAGATTCAACCAAAGTCTAATTGTTCCACAATTCAACAGACCCCCAATCAACGCCAATTCAGGGTATATCCATTCTTCAAAGGCCAAATCCAGGAAATTCAAGCCCAAACCGGCCAATTGTACAACAAGAACCAGCACCTACAATGACAAATCCTTGTCCTAAATCTATGATATTGACTGTTGAGGAAAGTCGTTAGGTTGATGCATACTTCGAATACCTGGACAGACAAGAGCATCAAGCAAGCACGTCATATCCACATTATGATTTGGGGGAGTCCATGACATTGGGACCAGTTGCGCCGATCTATGAGGATCCATTATATCAGCAAGATTTATCTTGGGATCCTCCGATGGCATACCTCGACTACCCAATTGTCAATGAACAAGGTTATCCGGAATGGCCACCAGACCCTTATGGGTATTTTTGAAAATCTGACAAGTCCAAGTTCTTGTCTGATCGCCATCATCCAATAAAGCCTCAGGTTTTAAGTAAGCGAATTTTATCCACGCTTTTCCTGAAGCACCCATGTCCCAACAATAAAAGAACCAACAACAATGCCCCTTCACGACAATTGCAACTTAGTGCCGAGGGACCGGCACTACTTTGGGTCGTGGACCCTGTTGTGGGTATTTCTTGCACATTAATAAACAAGTGGGTCCCACCACTTGAAATATTGTTGGCCAAGCCTTACCTAGTGGGCCCCACCATAGTACATTGTAAGTAGGGTAATAAGTGCAAGGGCATTGGCATCCTGCGCGTGTAAGACCAACCCAGCACAAGTAGCAAGTTGTAATTCCTAGGAATAATAGACTAGGGGCTTAAAACTCTAAAATGACATTAGAGGCCCTAAGTCAAGTTGCAAATAAAAAAGCTAAAAGGGTCCAACTTAAAACTCACATAAATCATGTGAGTGCCCTTGTGCTTTCTTAGCACCAATAGATTTAAGTTGTGTTTATTTTTAAGGCTTGGATTAGAATCCTTGTCCCAATGAAGTGGCCAATGAGAGTGAAGGAGACTCACCTCTAAAGTCTATAAGAGAGAGCCATTTCCTTTGTATTGTATCATCTTCCATTCTCATTCTAATAAAACTCTCTTGGTTTCTCCATCTCCATCTCCATATCTCTCTCTCTCCTCTCTCTCTCTCTTCTTCCTCTATCTTCTCCCTCTCTCCTTACGTTGGGATAGAATTGGGTAGGCACTCGAGCCCCCAAAGCCTTTATCAACCTAGGCGTTCTCTCTCTCCCTCTCTCCACTCTCTTTCTCCCCTCTCTCCTCTCCCTCTCTCTTCTTGCTATGCAGGTGAAGGTGAGGTTGCCGCTCCCAGTGATGGACCCCTATGCTACACCGATGACACAACAGGTTGGAGCAAAGTAGTGTTGTAAAACCAGCAAGTTAAGCTAAAAATTGTCAACATTTCCTAGCTAGTTTGAGGCCTAATTGGCAATTTTTGTACATAGTTTTGGATCTAACCTTTCACACATGTGAAAGAGGCCTAGATACTGTTATTTTAGTATATATATTTCATGTTGAAGAAGTCTCAAACATCAGGACCTTCGAAATGACACCAAAATCATGTTATTTGGACATATAGGCCAAAATTGGCTATTTTAGACAACTGGTGCCCTAAAATTGGGTCCTAAGTTCTAGAGAGAGGAGAGAGAGTCATTTCTCTCACCTATATTAGGCTGGAATTTGTGGAGAACAGGTTGGAAAAACTTATTGTATTGTTGAGAGAGATCAATAGATCATTGTCACAGTTTCTTCCTCCATTGCCAAGCATTGCTTTGTGTATTGTCTTCAAGCTTTTGTGTATGTTCTTAAGAGATTTCCAAAAGTGGTAGACTGTTGTTGTAGGGCTGGTATGTTGTTGTTTTTGGCTACCATCAGTACCTTTTATTAGCTCCTTTTTTCTCTTGAATGCTTTGTCAAGTTCATGTGTATCAAAGGTAGCATTAGGATGCTTTGACATTTCTAGCTTTTGTAGCTTGTTGTGCAAAGATCTTAGCCAAGTATTTTGGGAGTTTGGATCCATTCAAGATCCACTTTTTTCACACAATGGGTCCTGCAACACATTAGGGGTGGGATGATGTTGGCTGATTCTGACGAATCCCCAAGATACTCGACCAGAGCAACTCAGGAGCACCTCTCACCGTAGACCGAGAAGGTCTCTCAGAAGATGAGACAAACGAAGACTGAGAGCCGAGTATGAGAGCTGATAAGTACTAGTTAGGAATGACAAGCAAGAAACTGTGTAAGCCTCATGGTGAATCCCGGAAGATGGAATGACCATGTAGAAACTAGTATTTCTAGGCAAAGTAATAAATGCAAGTAGACCCCTCTTAAAGAAAGTAGAGTGATCCACCTTTTGATGGTGACCTCTAGTGGAGAGCATTATTCCACTTGTAGTTTGTGTAATGTGGAAATGCCACTAGGATGCCATCTAAGGAGCTCTCTGGCTTAATATTTAAGAGATTCCCTCTTTGAGAAGAGGAGCTTTCTGTGTATTGTATCTACTCCATGCTGAAATAAGAAGAGCCTCCACGAGTTTGGTGCATCCATTGAGCTCCTTGATCATGCTTGTTTCTTGAGTGATGCAATCATGATCTTGCCCTTCCATCCTTTGTGTGTGGTTGTGGATAGTAGAGTGGATTAATTTTTATTTCTTGTTTGTGGATTAATATAGGAATCAACATTCAGGTAAACTAAATAGGCTGGGTTTGTGGTGTAATTCTTGCATGTCCCCTTATAACCTTGTTCTTGATGCTCTTGGGATGTCCAAGAATCAATAGACTGGTTGGTTTCTTGGTTCTTGGGCTTCTAAAATACTATAGAATAGTTTCTTGTTTCTTGTTTTATGAATTAATGCAAGTATAGTAGTGTTTAGGATCTGACATTAGAGGAGTTCTAAATCCGAAAAAGACCCTTTGTAAAGATTCTTTTTATAATTTTTCTCAATTTTTTCCTACACATGGACCAATTAAAATACTCAAATTTGAAATCTACGTAACGTAACTTTTTAAATCCACATTTTGATTCCACACTAAAAAATGGCATAACTTTTTAGTGGTAAGTCCGAATTTAGCAAATTTTGGTGCATTGGAAAGCGCTCAACAAGGGCTTTTCAAAGATATGTTACATGACATATTTTTGAGCTACAATTAAAAAGTTATAGCAAGTCAAAAGTATTAGTGTTATAATATTTTAATAATATAAACTACATCTTGCACGAATTCTTAAAGGGTTCTTTTTAAAGCTCAAAACTCCTCTAATGATCAGTTCATTTTATAACAAAGTAGAAGTAGATTTCATGGTTTGTTCACTTGGATTGCATGCTGATCTATTGGTTGAACAATTTGGTTACACGTTGGTTTGATTGCATGTGACACTGTTCAAGAGAGACAAATCTGAATTGTCCTCTGACAGGCAGGACAAATACAACGATGAACTATCAGTATACTCTGCTTGATTGGGTAATGAAACCAGAATGTCAACTTCAAAAAACCGCCCAAACGAGCCTGACAACAGGTAGAAAATAGTTCTGTAAGCAGAGAGTAAGTAAAAAAGAAAGAAAAAAAAACAGTAAACAGATCCTCCCAAGCAGAGGATTTGTAAACATTTGACTTACAACAAGGAGGCCGAGGTGAAGGATGGAACTTCAAGTTCAAAATGCAAATACAAGAAGGACAAGTCCAAGGAAAGGTGTTTCCTTTGTGGAAAGGTGGATGAGGCTTGGAGTCTCACAAGGACTTGCAAGATTTGTCTTCAAGAGTCCATCACAACACATGTCAAATCTTTTGAAATTTTTTATTTGGAAGTGCATTGTTTGGTTCAAGATGCAAAGATAGATGTCACTTTCATGAAAGTAACCTGGATTTATTTTATGTCCTTGGAAAGTATTTTGCTTGGAACTTTAGATAAGTTCAAACTTATTGGTATTATCCAAGAGAAATCAATCAAGAATAAGGAGCAATCACAAAATGAAAATAGTTTCATTTATGCTCTCATGTCAACTTATGAAGAACCATTTTGCTTTGAAGAGATTTTTGTATCTCAAAGGTGGATTAAGGCAATACTAGTTGAGTGTGATGTCTTAAAGTATAGCAAAGCATGTTTTCCTTGTAAGCTTACATCAGTTATGAAGTCAAGGAAATGGAAATGTCTTCATAATGTAAATTCTTTTAGTTTCAATAAGATCATGAATGATGTGTTCATTCATAAAGATGAAAATTGCAAGTTTTCAATCTTAAAGGCAAGTTCTAACTTCTTATGAAAATAAGTGAAGCATCCAGAGTGGGCACTTATATCCATAAGCAAGTAGTTAGCCTTATTGAGATGGAAATACCTTTTGATCTCAATATTAGAAAAATCATGCCAAGCTGTGGTGATTTTTGGACTTATGTTTCTAGCATAAGTAATCTTGATAATCATAGGAAGTGCATATTATATGGTCATGGATGTTGTGATCATTATGAGACATGGAGGTCTCGGATTTCCATCAAGAAGGAGCATCATGAAGAGGATCTTAAGGAGTCATCTCAAGGTTCAAGTGTGCCAAGGATTGAGGAGGAGAGACATTCTCAAGTTGTGATTCCAAAAAGGAACTCAAGAAACATGGTTGAACCCATGTGGCTCACATTTCAAGGGAAAGAGGAGCATATCTCATGTGGTATACATCTCATACTTACTTCTCTTATGTCATTTGAAAAATCAATTTGCTTTAGTGAGATCATTGCATCTCAAAATTGGAGTAAAGCCATACTAGTTGAGTATGAAGTCTCTCTTGAGAACATACCCCACCCACTTCACCAAAGGTCGCCGAGGGCAACCAACCGTTGCCTGATGACGCATTTGTACAAACAATTTTTGTAGCATCACCAGATCGGACTGGAAAATGAAAACCTGATCAAAGACAATGACGACGAAATTCCACAAGTCGTTGAGGCCGATACAACACAAGCCTCTGCCAGTGGTAGTGTACCAATTGCTCCCACGGATCTAACGACGGCGTACCAAACCCTAGGAAAATACATCCTGGATGTGGTAGTAGCCAAAGCTATTCTGGAAAGCAGGCTACTACAGTCGTCAACGAGTAATACACAGTTGCGAGTAGACCTCACCAAGCTGCAGCAAGAGCTAATTCTGGCTCAGCAACACGAACAAGCAGGGCACCAGGAGATTGCCAAGCTGCAGCAGAAGGAGGAGAGCCTAAACAAATATATTCAAAGCCTCTCCAAAGTGTTGACTGAGGCCTCCAAAAAGGTGCGAGAGCTTCAAGCTGAAGCATCCCAATGGCTTGCCCCAATTCAGACGCAACTTATACTTTTGGAACATGCGCCTGGGGACGGAGGTTAAAGCCTTACAAGACGAGAAGCTCGGCTGGTTAGCTCAATCTGCACCGGACACAAGGCCGCTTTTCCAATCAGAGATGAATCTTCTATGGTGTCAGGTGTAGATTTATAGCCAAACCCTCAACAGCTACCAGGCTGAGTTCAATAAGTATCGGACAAGCACAACGCAAGAGCTCACCCAGGCCAAGCAAGCCCTCAAGGCATGCCAGAAATACATGGAAACGAAGGCCCAGCCCACCCCGTGCCAATTCCACCACCACCTAATTTTGACGCTGCACAGGCTAGTACCAGCCAAGATCAGAGCCAACAGGCAGCAGGGGGATTTCAACCAGATCAAGGGTCCGAAGGCCAAGACCAAGGGCAGACAGATGCGACCGCTAAGATGCGAGACCAGAGCCAAGGTGCAACCACCAGCCAGGGCCAAGCAACATCATCTAGAGGGTCATGAACGATATCTGCCAGTCGGGCCTTCCGAAGACCGAAATCCGTGGAGGAGAACATCAATAAATTTTTATCCAAATATCCCCACGAGTCATCAAGAGACGGCTGGCAGATATCATTCTCAACTCAGACCATCAAGGGAAAAGTACTGCAAGCCTTACCCACCCTCCAACCACAACCGGAGTAGCGACAACAGTTATTTGAGAGAGATCCTGCGGCCATCAGGGCTTACATGACGAGTCCGCAATAGTTACGGGTGAACGCGCATTTCCTGCCATGTCCAAGAAGATCTAAATGGACGGAATGCGACACTCCTCTGGACCAAATCACACTCAACAATTTCAACTGGCCAATCATCAAATCCGAATATGGGTGGACAACGGATGTAGATGCCAGAAGGGCTCTCTCCGCATTCGCCAGTCACTACATCAATTGCCCCAATCTCACAGTCCGCGTGGCTGCCACTTACACTCGGGACTTAGAATATTTAATGGGCATTGAAACAAAATGAGATGATTTCCTTCCCTCCATATTTTCTGATCCAAATAAGGCGCTCGCTTCCGACAAAGTCGAAGACCAGCTGCCAGTCGCTTGCGTATATTACCGAGCTGCATTTCTTGGAGATCCCTGGACGAAACGATTCCAAGCATGGGTGGATCAGGAATGGCTGACAGGAGTCCACAAGTCCTTCCACACACCAAAGGACTCGAAAAAACTGGACCGTCTCAACTTCATGGAAGACATTACGAGATATCTCATCCACCAGAGGCGGTCCAAGAGAATGCTCTACTAAACCGACAGAGTGCCGAGGGACCGACACTACTTCAGACCGTGGGTCCTGTTGGGGGTATTCCCAAAAAAGTGTAAATAAATAAAATCCTCCTATAAAATGTGTTGCGAGGGCATGGCATCCTGCGTGTATAAGCCCATGGCCCAATGAGCACGCAATTGAAGTTGTAAATAAAATAAACTTGATTTGGGCCTTGTAATTAAAATAAAACTAGAGGCCCAATGTCATTTTTAAACTTAGAGATCACTTTTTAGTGTTGGGTCCAAATTGGGACTCACATGAGATTTCTAATGTACTTTTTGTGGACCCTTGAATCAAGTTGGGTCCAAGATGAATGGCTAGGATCATTGTGAATATTAGCCAATAAGATTGAGGGGCAAGGGCCTTCCCCATTTTATAAAAAAACACCATTTGTACACTATTTCCATGCTTAATGAGAAGGATGAAACTCTACCATTTTTGGAAGAGAAGCATCCTCATTTGCTATTCACTACTTGCTATTGCTCTTGGTTGTGTTTTCTATTGCTTTCTATTTCCATGTTTATTGTTTGCCATAGTGAATGTTTTTCCATTAGCAAGCATAAGGAGCATTTGAGCTAACCTCCACCCTCACTCTCTTTCTCTCTCTTTCTCTTCTCTTCTCAATCCCTTCTTCTTCATTCCTTCCCTTCAACCAAACTATGATGAATGTTAGTCTAGAGGAGTAGAGTTAAAGAGGAGCAGTATAGTAGTGAGTAGAGTTAAGGGTTCTAGAAAGTAGGAAATTAACTAAAAGTAGCATCTATGCATAGTTAGGCACCTATCCAGTGATCTAACCTTTGTTGACAGGCGGAAGGGCTATACTACGAGAGATCTTCAAACCCACATCCAATGAAGAGACATGTTGAAGCTCCACAACGTGCACCAGATGTCAAGCAAAAAAATTGTGTCTGACGACTTTGTGTCCAACGACCTCCAAAAAAAATTTTGTCCGAAGTACATCTGACGACTTGTTAGTACAGTTGCATCTGCCAGTTTGCATCCGCTAGAATTGTAGCCGATATTATTGCATCCGATAGTGCTTCTACACTAATTACCATCCAACATATTCCATCTGATGATTGCATCCGACAACATTTTGACTGATGTGCATCCGACGACCATTTCATACAAATTCCATCCGACGTAGTTGCATCCAACATTGTCTTTACACTTTCCTATCTGACACCGTCACTGGTTTTGCATCCGATGATGAGCTCTACTCCGAGCCAACAAACCTTTTTCATAAAATTCCTATCAAAAACATTTAAGGTACTATCCTTCACATATTTTAAAAAATAGCAAAAATAATCAAACAAATAAAATAACAAAACAGAGTCAAATCAGTTCTCATGGCTAATTTACCAAACAGAGTTATGGATGAGTTTACACCGACTAATCATCCAAATGATGAGAACAAGCCCTATCATCTTAGATCTCTTGTAAATCAAGATCCTGGACCATTCAGATGGACACCTAATCTTGACGATCACATTGTTCACCATGCTCACCATGTCGCAAGATCTGACAAACAAACACCCGGCTGAAATTACCAAAGTTCGACGGTAATGTGGACCCTCATAGATTTTTACAAGTCTTTGTGAATGCATGTGAAGTGTATGGAGAATATACTGACAATGCAAAAGTCCAACTTTTTTCAATGACCATGGTTGATAAAGCACGAGAGTGGTTTTTTTAACCTCGATCGTGATGATTGACGAGATTGGTCAGAACTGAAAGAGTCTTTTATTAAACACTTCTAACCTTTTAGACTAACAGAAAGCCATTTGTGCACCTTAGTAATATAAAAATCAAAATAGATGAACGCGTATATGACTACATTGAGCTCATTAAGCGTTCTACATTGAGCAACTGATAAAATGTTGATCGTATGGTTTATAGTTGGCCTTCCAAGATGCATCCCTTAAGTTTCCAATGGACATATTCTCTTCTTGAGAGAGAGAATATTCTCCCTAGGATTCCCATACAACCTATATTGAGCTATTGACCTCCTATTCTTGCATTAAAGCAATCATTCACTATGCATGTGCTCCTATGTCCAATTATAGGTCTGGGCCCTCATATGATTATTAATTACTTTGCAGGCCAAGCTCGGAATGACGAGGCATAACTAATAACAATATACACCTGGAGTGACCAGCTATCCACATCAGGAATTATTCTGATTCCCTATACAGGACATGGACGTAACATTCTTCCCCCCTTAAACCAGTTCTGTCCTCAGAACAAGTAACTAGGAAAAATCCAATTTGTATGTTTTTAATGACAAAATTTCCAGATTTCACACGTGTGGGGAATGTCCACAAGTATGATGGATCTAATTAAGCTTTGTGATTAGCACAGTAACCTGATTCTAGATTGATTAGCAAGATCTAGTTCAAAAGAAATGGCTTAACCACAATCTAGCATGCTAAGCAACTGAATATGATAGTAATGAATCAATAATTAGCAAAAGTAAAAGATATCAGTGAATAAGCATTAGCTTCAACACGAGTTAGAGAGAGAAAGATAGAGAGATAACAAGCAAAATAGTTTAGATCCAAAATGGCATGAGTTAGCTACAAAACTTTGGTTCTTCATCATTGATTGTGAGAAGAGCTACACATATTTATGGAGTTCTAGAGTCTATGTGACATTTGTCACTTGCCATGCATGAAATTCTACCAACTTTTTACAAGTGTGCTAGTTCTAACTAACAAAGTACAAATCATCATGCATGTGTCCATTACACTTTGTGCATGCCTTGCATGTCACTATGGATCACTTACAACTCATGCATGTGAATTGCCACGAGTTTCTACAAGCACGACTTTGCTAATTCTATGTCTACATACTATATGCAAGTTGTATTCTTCAATCTAGATATTACATAACCATGTAGCTCGAGTTCTATGTAGGCCAAACTTGGCATTTTGCATTTATGAGCTACATACTTGCATAGTACAACATTTGTCGCAAGCCAAGAAATCAATATGGATTGTTTTTTCAATTTTAACACTCCTCCTAAAAATAATCTATATTAATTTGAACATGGATCTTGGTATAACTCCAAGATTGGCTCTATGCTTGATGAAGAAACTTTTGCTCAAAGATTTGGTGAGCATATTAGCAATACAAGATGATGTGTCGATGTGCTCTAAATTGATTTCCCCTCCAATGAGCTTCTCTCTCACGAAGTGATGTGCAACTTTGATATGTTTGCTCCTTGCATGGAATATTGGGTTGTTGGCAAGGGCTTGGGCTGAAATGTTGTCACACATGATCATAGGTAGATCCTCTTTCAAGATTATCTTTAGTTCCACTAGTAACATATTGATCCAAAGCACTTCCTTTGTTGTTGTAGTGAGTGCCTTGTACTCAGCTTCACATGATGAGAGTGATACAGTATCTTGCTTTTTGGAAAGCCAAGATATCAAGTTTCCTCCAAGATATATGACATAAGCACTTGTAGATTTTTGATCTGCTCTATCACTTGCAAAATCCGAGTCAGAATAAGCAATAATAGAAAGATCTTCACTTTTATACAATAAACCAAAATCAAAAGTTGAAGATATATCTAAGCACTCTCTTGGCCATTTTTCAATGATAGATAGTAGGATTTTGCACAGCCTGGATCAACTTATGAACACTAAAGCTTATGTCAGGTCTAGTTATTGTGAGCCAAATTAAGGAGCCTATAAGACTTCTAAAAAGTGTGATGTCCAGGAAGGATCTTTCATCACCTTTGTTAGAGTCCTTTACATTTTGCTCCATAGGTGCTTCTATACTCTTACAATTCAACATATTGAACTTCTTTAACATTGAAAGAGCATACTCAAATTGACACACAAAAGCTTTATCTTTAAGAAAGTCAATCTCTAATCCTAGAATATAGTGAATTTTTCCAGGATCTTGCATGTTGAAATCTTTTCCAAGTGCAATCTTGGTTTCCTCAACTAACTTGATACTACTTCCTATCAGAATGATATCATCACATAAATAAGAAAAATGACAATATCTTTATCAAAAAACTTGACATATAAGGAAGGATCATAGTTACTAAGATTAATTCCTAGTGACTCAAGAAAGGTGTTAAGTCTAGAATATCATGACCTTGGAGCTTGCTTCAATCCATATAAACTTCTGAAGAGCAAGCAAACTTTTTCTTTGTCATGGATGAACCCAATAGGCTGATCCATATAAATCTCTTCTTCTAGATACCCATTTAAAAATGCATTAAAGACATCTAGTTGAAGAACTTGCCAATTGAAAAAACAAGCAAGAGAAATTATGATTCTAATTGATACCATCTTTGCAACTGGGACAAAGGTCTCCTCATAATGAAGTCCATAAACTTGATCAAAACCTTTAGCATAAAGCCTAGCCTTGTACTTGTTGATTGTGCCAACTTCATTATACTTGACTTAAAAAACCCACTTGCAACCAATGGTGTGCTTGTTGGATGGAAGATCCACAAGCTCCCATGTCTTATTGGCCATCAAAGCATCATATTCCTCCTTCATGGCAAGGTACCATTCCTTTGAGTTGAGTGCATCATATACATCCTTTGGCTCCTCATGAGAAATAAAATAAGCACAATTAGTGGAGTTGATTTCCACTTGCTTGCCTCTATCTTCATAGGTAAGCCTTCTAGGCTCGGATCTTTCTCTTTGAGATCTCCTTGGTGAAAAGATTCGAGGTGACTCCTCCTCAATTCTCGGCACCATCTCTCCGTGATAATCTTCAAGGGTGATGATTGGAGTATCTTTGTGAGAATCTTTGAAGTCGGCCTCCTCAAGAATGTATTTCTGATCTTCATGGAATATAACATCTCTACTCTCAATAATAGTTGAGGTAGAGGGAACATAGATTCTGTAAGCTTTCTTGTTGGATGCATATCCAACCATGATCCCTTTAATAGAATTAGGATCATCTCTTTTCCTCGTTTCCAAGGGCACATGAACAAAGCAAGTACAACCAAAAACTCTAAGGTGATCTACCTTAGGTTTCTTCTTAAACAAGACTTCAAAAGGTGATTTTTCAGCAAGTGCATTGTGAGGTAATCTATTGCACAAATGGTTTGCACAATCTATAGCTTCACCCCAATATTCAATAGGCAAAGAAGCTGCTACTCGAATTGTTTTAGCACATTCACATAAAGATCTGTTTTTCCTCTCAACTACTCCATTTTGAGATGGAGAATAAGCACAAGAAAACTCTCTCTGTATTCCTTCACCTTCACAGTTTTCATGAAACTTGTGGGAGATGTATTCACCTCCTCCATCACATCTTAAAGCTTTAACTTTGAAAGAAAAATGTTTCTCAACATAATCTCTGAAGATTAGGAATTGATAAAAAACCATAGCCTTTGAAGAAAATAGATACATCCAAGTATATCTAGTAAAGTCATCAATAAAGGTGACAAAACATGTTGCACCACCAATACTTTTAGAAGAGGAAAAATGTACAGCTGAGTTTATAAGCTCCAAAGGATGAGTAGTCTTTATAAAAGACTTCTGATATGGCTTTCTGTGTGACTTTGCAGTGGCACAAGCCTCACAAGGCTTGAAATCTTTAGAAAGAGATTTTGGAAGACCAATACCCTTCACCTTCTTAACCATAGAAGACATAGATTTAAAGTTAGGATGACCCAACCTTCTATGCCATAGCTCCTCCTTAGATAACAAAGCAACTTCACAAAGGTTTGCATTCTCATAAGAATTCAACTTAAAAATTCCACCACATCTAGATCCATCAGTAAGGATCTCTTCATTTTTCTTGATAAAACAAGTATTGGAGTTGAACTTCACATCACAAGAATTATCAAGCAACTTTCCCCACCTAATTAAGTTCTTTGTGAATTTTGGAATGAAAAGAACATTAGAAAGTGCAAGAACTTTTGAAGAAGCAAGTTTCAATGGAATGTTGCCAATTCCTTCTATTGGGCACTCATGATCATTAGTAGTATAGATAGATCTCTTGAGTCCTTTGTAAGGTAAGATTGAGTCAAATGAATCCTTTGAACAGCTCATATGTGAAGAAGCTCCACTATCTATGTACCAAGCCCCATCTTTCTTGAAAGGTGATGAAGAAAGACTGGACACCATGAGTGATCCTTCTCCATCACTTGCAACAGAATCTTCTTCAATCTCTTTGGAAAGATTAGCTTGCTTGAGTTGGTTTTTCTTCTTAAAGCAATTAGAGGCATAATGCCCCTTCTTGCCACAAAAGAAACACTTCACTTTTTTCTTCTTGGTCTTTGAGTTAGAAGGATGAGATATATCATCCTCTTCACCATCTTTGTCTCGATCTTTGGCCTTGCCTTTGTTGGATGCTTGAGAGAACTAGTTCTTACCTCTTCCTTTATGCTTGTCTTTGACAAAGAGGGCTTTGTCACTTCTACCATGCTTGAGTTTGTTCATCCTGGAGAGTTGATAGCTTTGTCTAGATTCTTCAGAATAAGAATTCCTTGGAGAGTTTCTAGATTAGGCAACTCCTCCTTAATAGCAAAAGACTGAACAAGATTATCATAGTCATCTCTCAAGCCATTCAGTATAACTTGCACTAGCTCATCTTGGTTAATAGTAACACCAACACAGGAAAGCTCTTTATGTAAATCTTTAACTCTCAGAACATAGTTAGATGCACTCTCTTCACTTCTTTGGAAACTTTGGAAAATCTGATTTCTGTCTATCTCCCGTCCTTGAACAAATTTGTTGTTTCAAGGGATGTCATCTTTGATGAACATCATATGCATATGCTTGAAGAAGGCTCAAGTGCTCCAACAATCAAGAAGAAGATGGCCGAGGAGCAAGATCTTGGTTTTGAGGAGGAGCTCATGGAGGAGCAAGCACCAAACCCACCTATCACACCAAGGAGATCTTCAAGGGCAAAAGTGGAGCCATCAAGGCTCACATATCAAGGCAAAGGACAGCAAGTTGAGGGTATCTCATCCACTTCTTATGCTTTATCTAGTTTTGAAGAACCGTCTAACGTTGAAGATGCATTGAACTCCAAAGAATGGTATAAAGCTATGTTGGATGAGTATGATGCCTTGATTGAGAATGAAACTTGGTTGCTTGTTGAGAGACCTCAAAGGAATGTAATAGGATGCAAGTGGGTCTTCAAGCTTAAGTTGAATGCAAATGGGAGTGTTAACAAACATAGAGCAAGATTAGTTGCAAAAGGTTATGCTCAAGAGAGAGGGATAGACTATGAGGAAACTTTTGCACCCGTGGCCAAGATGGTCACAATAAGACTAATCATTGCACTTGCATCACATTTTGGATGGATTCTATGTCAAATGGATGTCTCTAATGCTTCCTTGAATGGTTTTTTTGAAGAGGATATCTATATGGAGCAGCCACAAGGGTTCATCAAGCATGGAATGGAGAAGAAAGTATGCCATCTCCAAAGAAGCATCTATGGCTTGAAGCAAGCCTCGAGATCTTGGAATTCAAGACTACATTGCTATCTTATTTCACTTTCTTTTGTTCAAAGTGAATATGATCCCACTCTTTACATTAAGTTTGATGATGTTGGTATTGTACTTTTACTCATTTATGTATATGACATCATCATTAGTGGAAATAGTGTTGATGGTATTGAAAAAATCAAGATAGATCTATCCTTAGAGTTCAAGATGGTAGATCTAGGGTGTCTTCACTTCATCTTAGGCATAGAAGTACTTAGAGGGTCTGATTTTATCTTTATAAGTCAAGTAAACTATGCTCAAAGTCTTTTGAAGAAGTTTAAGATGGAAGTATGCAAAAGTGTTGACACACCAATGGAGCAAGATGTAAAAGTGCCAAATGAAGATGATGAAAGATCCTTCATGGACATCACTTTGTTTAGGCAACTTATAGGTTCCTTAATGTGGATCACTATAACTAGACCAGATCTTAGCTTTAGTGTATGTAGGTTGAGCCAATCCATGCAAAAGCCATTGAATATCCATTGGAAAAAGGCTAAGAGGATTCTAAGATACATCTCGGGTACATTGGATTTTGGGATTCTATATAGAGGAGATGTGATTAACCTTCATGCATTTATGATTCAGATTTTGCAGGGGAAAAGAGGGATAGGAAATCAACAAGTGCCTATTCAACTTTCATAGGAGAAGGTGTGGTTTCATGGCTTTCAAAAAAGCAAGAAACTATATCTCTATCTTCAACCGAGGCCGAGTACAAAGCTTTGACAACCACTACAAAGGAGGTACTTTGGATCAAGAGATTATTGGTGGAACTAAAGATCATGGATTCAGAGGAGGCACCAATCATCTACAATGACAATATATCAGCCCAACACCTTGCATCTAACCCAATCTTCCATGCAAGATCTAAGCACATTGAGATATGCCATCACTTTGTGAGAGAAATGGTGCAAGCCAAGGAGATTGCTTTGGAGCATGTTCCAAGCAATGAATGTGTAGCTGATCTACTTACTAAACCACTTCAAAAGACAGCCTTTTATGAAGTTCAGATCATCACTTGGAGTGATTAGTAAAGCAATGATTGAACCAAGCTAGATAGTGAGGAGGAGTGTTAAAAATTCACAATTCTAGCTTGACTAGTTTTGGTCATATGACTTGTAAATAGTTATATGGTCATGATGTGGCTTGTCACACGTGCCAAATAGCATAGGATTCCATTCATAAGGATGTTCTCAAGTAGACCTAAGTGTTAGAACCTTTGGAATGAGTCCAAATTATGCTTAGATACAAGGGAGAAAAAATAGGAGCTATTTCTGGTAATTTTTGCATTGTTGAGGGATCTCCAAGATTCCAACCCTAACTTGGTAGGGATGAAAGATCCACCAAAATTAGCATTAGGGATAGGTTTAGGGCTACTCATACCTGCCCAAAACCGTGATGGATCATGTATATATAGGTGATGATATCTCACCAAAATCAATCAAGCAATTTCATGTTTTTTCTCTCATAATGGTGCAATTGCTCTCTATGTTCATAATTGTTTGAGTACTTGTGATTACTAATGATTATAGGATTGAATGTAGGTCTGGTGTACAGTACTCAGACTGTGGGAGGCCGTACTTTCACACGTGTGAAGCCTTCTTCAAGGATTTGGGCCATTTAGTGAGGTTCAAGCATAGATTTTTGATGGATTTTGATGGTTCAACTTGTGCTAATCTTATGAAATCATAATCTATTGTTTCCCTCATCATTTCAAGTGTTTTAGGATCCTTATTTGCTGTAATTTTTACATTGAGAATGAGTTGAACTAGCTCATTTTGATTGATGGAATCACCAATGCAAGCAAGCTCTCTATGAATATCTTTTACTCTCAAAACATAACTAGATGCACTCTCATCACTCTTTTGGCTACTTTGAAAGATTTTATTCCTAAGAGTGAGAAGCCTAGAGGTATTCTTAGCCTCATAGATAGTCTTGAGACAATCCCAAGCTTTTTTGGCTGTTGTACAAGTACCTATCTCCCTCAATATCTCATTAGAGACATTCATCTTAATGTAGTGGAGAGCCATCCTAGCTCTCTTTTTGTATTTTTGAACCTCTTGAAGAACTTGTGGTTTTTCTTCAAGGCCAAGAACTATGTCCATCACGTCTTGAAGGATCAAGATGGACTCCATCCTCATTTTCCAAATTGAATAATTTGAAGTGGTCAATCTTTCACTTGGTTCCAACAAGGATGAACCCATTGAAGACATTTGAAGTGAAGAAAACTCAAATGATGAACAATAAATGTTGTTACACACTTTCAATAGGATCCAATAATTGAGTACTATCTCCTCCTATGAAAGATCTTACAACAACTTGTGAATTGATTCTCACTAGCTAATCAAATCTCTCTAAAACAAGATCTATTTCACATCAAATGATGGAGTATAGGCAAAGTTAGGATTTAACACTCTTAGCACGTGTGAAATACACTAAGAAACCAAATTTGACTCAAATACAATGATATTGCATGAAACAAAATGGCTAAGATTTCAAAACAGTGCCTAGATCACATATAGATGAGATTGGCAAGCATACAACTGTGATTTTGGATCAACTAAGCAATCTCTTGACCAAACCAAATGTGTCCGCCCAGGTCTAGGTGCCCTACCTAACCCTCTTCAAAAGCTTATAACTTTTGATTGGCTCAACCAAATGGAATGAAACTGATTGCAATAGAAACTAGACAAAAATAGCTTCAAAACAAGCTATCAAGCAAGATAAATGGATCAAACATGAGAGAGAACTTTCAAACTAAAATTGGATGTTCCTCACACGTGTCTGAGCACCTGATTTCATACAGTACTAGGTCAGACCCAATCAATGTCCTTTTGATCTCTTTTGATCCAAGATTGAACAAGATAGCTAGGAAAATGGGCCTTGACAACTTCTAGCTCAAGATTGATGAAAATGTTTCACTTAGATGGATCAAAATGCATGGTATCCTTAGGTAGGCTCTGATACCATGTTGAATTTCACACGTGTGGACTGTCCACTACATGTACTTGTGATCTCCTAAGGTGTGTAGATGCACCAAGATCAAGACTAGATTGAGATTCAAGATCAATCTTGAATCCTATGGCAAAAACACACTACTACATGCATTCAATCACTTCCAACTCTCACTCACACGTGTGGGAAGTATTCAAAAAATAATCTAAGTAAAAACAAGCTGCTCTCCTTGGGTAGAGAGAGAAAGCTAGAAATCCAATAACTCACAAAATCCATGAAATCATCAAATCAATTGACTTCAAAATGAGGAGTACAATGATACTAGTAGGTCCACGAGCTACCACTATGCTTAACTATGATTGGACCACATTTTGTCACCTCTTGATCCTATTGGATCATTGATCTATGCACCTCTTAATTCTATTGGATTATATTCAAGCACACCTCAATTTCCTATTGGACCTCATAAAGTTCCACCTCTATATCCTATTGGACCTCTTGGAATTCATCAAACAAAAACTTTACACTTGTCTACACTCTAATTAGCAAGTGTTTAGCCTCTTACTCTATTTTGGCTCAATAGTGGTATTACAAGTGGAAATGCATAATTTGATAATCTTTTTCAATTCTTCACACATAACCATGTAGCTCGAGTTCTATGTAGGCCAAACTTGGCATTTTGCATTTATGACCTACATACTTGAATGGTACAACATTTGTAGCAAGCCAAGAAATCAATATGATTTGTTTTTCCAATTCTAACACTCCTCCTAAAAATAATCTATATTGATTGAAACATGGATCTTGGTATAACTCCAAGATTGGCTCTATGCTTGATGAAGGAACTTTTGCTCAAAGATTTGGTGAGCATATCAGCAATGCAAGCTGATGTGTCGATGTGCTCCAAATTGATTTCCCATCCAATGAGCTTCACTCTCACGAAGTGATGTGCAACTTCGATATGCTTGCTCCTTGCATGGAATATTCAAGCTGTTGGCAAGGGCTTGGGCTGAAATGTTGTCACACATGATCATAGGTAGATCCTCTTCCAAGATTATCTTTAGTTCTACTAGTAACCTCTTGATCCAAAGCACTTCCTTTGTTGTTGTAGTGAGTGCCTTGTGATGGGAGTGATATAGTATCTTGCTTTTTGGAAAGCCAAGATATCAAGTTTTCTCCAAGATATATGACATAAGCACTTGTAGATTTTTGATTTGCTCTATCACTTGCAATCCGAGTCAGAATAACCAATGATAGAAAGATCTTCACTTCTATACAATAAACCATAATCAAAAGTTGAAGATATATATCTAAGCACTCTCTTGGCCATTTTCCAATGATAGATAGTAGGATTTTGCATAGCCTGGCTCAACTTATAAACACTAAAGCTTATGTCAGGTCTAGTTATTGTGAGCCAAATTAAGGAGCCTAAAAGACTTCTAAAAAGTGTGACGTCCACGAAGGATCTTTCATCACCTTTGTTAGAGTCCTTTACATTTTGCTCCATAGGTGCTTCTATACTCTTACAATTCAACATATTGAACTTCTTTAACATTGAAAGAGCATACTCGAATTGACATACAAAAGCTTTATCTTTAAGAAAGTCAATCTCTAATCCTAGAATATAGTGAATTTTTCCAGGATCTTGCATGTTAAAATCTTTTCCAAGTGCAATCTTGGTTTCCTCAACTAACTTGATACTACTTCCTATCAGAATGATATCATCACATAAATAAGAAGAATGACAATATCTTTATCAAAAAACTTGACATATAAGGAAGGATCATAGTTACTAAGATTAATTCCTAGTGACTCAAGAAAGGTGTTAAATGTAGAATATCATGACCTTGGAGCTTGCTTCAATCCATATAAACTTCTGAAGAGCAAGCAAACTTTTTCTTTGTCATGGATGAACCCAATAGGCTGATCCATATAAATCTCTTCTTCTAGATACCCATTTAAAAATGCATTAAAGACATCTAGTTGAAGAACTTGCCAATTGAAAAAACAAGCAAGAGAAATTATGATTCTAATTGATACCATCTTTGCAACTGGGACAAAGGTCTCCTCATAATGAAGTCCATAAACTTGATCAAAACCTTTAGCATAAAGCCTAGCCTTGTACTTGTTGATTGTGCCAACTTCATTATACTTGACTTAAAAAACCCACTTGCAACCAATGGTGTGCTTGTTGGATGGAAGATCCACAAGCTCCCATGTCTTATTGGCCATCAAAGCATCATATTCCTCCTTCATGGCCAGGTACCATTCCTTTGAGTTGAGTGCATCATATACATCCTTTGGCTCCTCATGAGAAATAAAATAAGCACAATTAGTGGAGTTGATTTCCACTTGCTTGCCTCTATCTTCATAGGTAAGCCTTCTAGGCTCGGATCTTTCTCTTTGAGATCTCCTTGGTGAAAAGATTCGAGGTGACTTTTCCTCAATTATCGGCCCCATCTCTCCATGATAGTCTTCAAGGGTGATGATTGGAGTATCTTTGTGGGAATCTTTGAACTCGGCCTCCTCAAGAATGTATTTTTGATCCTCATGGAATATAACATCCCTACTCTCAATTGTAGTTGAGGTAGAGGGAACATAGATTCTGTAAGCTTTCTTGTTGGATGCATATCCAACCATGATCCCTTTAATAGAGTTAGGATCATCTCTTTTCCTTGTTTCCAAGGGCACATGAACAAAACAAGCACAACCAAAAACTCTAAGGTGATCTACCTTAGGTTTCTTCTTGAACAAGACCTCAAAAGGTGATTTTCTAGCAAGTGCTTTGTGAGGTAATCTATTGCACAAATAGTTTGCACAATTTATAGCTTCACCCCGATAATCAATAGGCAAAGAAGCTGCTACTAGAATTGCTTTAGCACAGTCACATAAAGATCTGTTGTTCCTCTCAGCTACTCCATTTTGAGATGGAGAATAAGCACAAGAAAACTCTCTTTATTCCTTCACCTTCACAGTACTCATGAAACTTGTTGGAGATGTATTCACCTCCTCCATCACATCTTAAAGATTTAACTTTAAAAAAAAACTGTTTCTCAACATAAGCTTTGAAGATTAGGAAGTGATCAAAAACCATTGCCTTTGAAGAAAGTAGATACAACCAAGTATATCTAGTAAAGTCATCAATAAATGTGACAAAACATGTTGCACCACCAATACTTTTAGAAGAGGAAAATGTACATCTGAGTGTATAAGCTCCAAAGGATGAGTAGTCTTTATAAAAGACTTCTGATATGGCTTTCTGTGTGACTTTGCAATGGCCCAAGCATCACAAGGCTTGAAATCTTTAGAAAGAGATTTTGGAAGACCAATACCCTTCACCTTTCTAACCATAGAAGACATAGATTTTAAGTTAGGATGACCCAACCTTCTATGCCATAGCTCCTCCTTAGATAACAAAACAACTTCACAAAGGTTTGCATTCTCATAAGAATTCAACTTAAAAATTCCACCACATCTAGAGCCATCAGCAAGGATCTCTTCATTTTTCTTGATAAAACAATTATTGGGGTTGAACTTTACATCACAACCATTATCAAGCAACTTTCCGACACTAATTAAGTTCTTTGTGAGTTTGGAATGAAAAGAACATTAGAAAGTGCAAGAACTTTTGAAGAAGCAAGTTTCAATGGAATGTTGCCAATTCCTTCTATTGGGCACTCATGATCCTTAGTAGTATAAATAGATCTCTTGAGTCCTTTGTAAGGTAAGATTGAGTCAAATGACTCCTTTGAACAACTCATATGTGAAGAAGCTCCACTATCTATGTACCAAGCATCATCTTTCTTGAAAGGTGATGAAGAAAAACTGGACACCATGAGTGATCCTTCTCCATCACTTGCAATAGAATCTTCTTCAATCTCTTTGGAGAGATTAGCTTGCTTGAGTTGGTTTTTCTTCTTAAAGCAATTAGACTTTTTACAAGTGTACTAGTTCTAACTAGCAAAGTACAAATCATCATGCATGTGTCCATTATACTTTGTGCATGCCTTGCATGTCACTAAGGATCACTTACAATTAATGCATGTGAATTGCCACGAGTTTCTACAAGCATGAATTTGCCAATTCTATGTCTACAAACAATATGCAAGTTGTATTCTTCAATCTAGACATTAGATAACCATGTAGCTTGAGTTCTGAACACTCCTGAGCATTCTAGCTCACTTCTTAGAGTTGTTTTTGAGATTGCTATTGCACTATTGCTTATCAACATTGCGCTTAATTCAGACTTTCATTTTAGCCGCTCAGAGATAGCATAGAATATGCGGCTTCGATCTGCAACTTATTGTACTCATTTAATTCTGTTACACTTTCATACTGAATCAATACTATCTTTTATTGTGTTCAATTTTTCGTCTCAGAATGTATGCATTTATGTATTTTTTCGTGACTAATTCGCGAACAATTCGTGACTAATTATTTGTTTGGTAATTTTCGATGCTTAATTGTTTGGCTATGTAATCACTGTAGTATTGGTGATCTCAAAGTTAGTTACTATAAGTTCAAACTTGATTTCTATCACTATTGTCTTGTTTGAAATTGATAGGCATAGTCATGCATTGGAAAGAGGAAGATAGTTTATTCCGCCATGCACGAAAAGTCTTTCTAGACACACGAATTATTTTCATTCATTTCTTTTCAAGCTAGATCTATCTTTTGCACACCACTTTCTGACAAGATCGGCTGCCTCCGTGTGTTCTGCTTGTGTGGTGGCAAACAACTCTCTTTCCTCCACTAAAACTATTGTCTGTGCCTGCTGGACATGAGGGGGTGAGGTAACAACATGAATGAATCCCGATGGTGATTGGGATCGGTTGCTTGTATTTGGTGATTGCACCGGTGTCTTCTATGTGATTTGGATTTGGTGCTGAGGTGAGGTTTGGCATTGTTGAGTATGTCTGGTTTGGAGGCCGCCCTCCTCTTCATTTGTTGTCTTTGCTACTTGACGAGACGTCTTCGTAGTCTGCCATCTGCTTGGTCTGCTTCCTAGGAGTCAGCTTGGTAGTCTTAGCTTGTGGAGTATCTGATTTCATCTATGATTCAGTAGGTGGCTTGCGGACGGTCATCTTATTCCTTGACTTCTTGGATGGTGGTGTGTCATCAGCAGGTGGTGATGACCTATCATGTTTTCTCTTGACATGCGTTTATGAAACATGGCAGTCTGTTGAGAAGGTGAGGCGGAAGCTTGTAATGGGGTATAGCCTTGGCTAGCAACAACATCCCTCGGAGCTAACACAAGCTTCAAGTCAATGGTAAATTGACTTCGAGCTAAGTCAAAAAAGATATAACACAAGGAGGTGACTGGAGCTCTCTTCTGTAGTGCAACAATAAGTTGTCGAGAGATGAATCCAGCCCAAGTGTACATATTTTGGCAGCCTTCATAGGATTTTCCCAACATGGCAAATATATGAAGGGAAATCCTCAACAGATGTGCCTTTCTTGTATAGGTGTACCTTGTGAGATTGTAGTGGGTTCTCTCCAATTTTGAATGGGTTCCCACTCTCTTTTAAATTTGAATAGTTAGGGAGGTAGAAATGGACCAATTAGATTCTGAGGCCAGCGTGTGTTTATTTCCTTTTTTCTCTTCACCTATTTTGTGTGACTGATTTTTGCATGAGGAATAGCTACTGCACGAGATTCTTCTGTAGAGCATCTCTAGAACACATTTTCATTCATCTATCCATCTTCAGATTACCATGTACAGCAGTTTCAAATTTTTGAAAACTATGAGAAATCCATGACAAGTTAGAGTTGATTTCTGCACCTCATTGCCATTTATTCTTTGAGTCAACTATGTTAAAATTTGTTCCATCTTTAGTCCAGTCACATGATCAACGAGTTTCAACTACGTGTTCCACACGCCGATCCAATCCTGAGCATGAAAGTCACCAACAATAACATCCCCACCAACAGATTTTTTTTTTGGGGGGAGAGAGAGTGGATTTGCTTGGATCCACTAGAGCAGTTACGCTGCCAGCAACAACACCAGCAAGATCGACAACCAAGGTCACAAACCCAAAGTCGACAATGACAAGGCTAAGAAGATAGATGGGCAATCCAAAGTGACTCGATCAGAAGAAGTACCCTAGTTACGACGAAGATCCTTCAGAAAGAGAAACACAAGCATTGAAAAATCAGTCTCCTTCTTCAACCAACCTCTTGCCATACTTCTACGCCCATTCTCATGTCTATCGTCCACACCATCTACCGTTGTCACCACCACCCTCCCTTCCATCTGTTTGTTTATCATCAGTTTACTGTTCTTCTGAGAAATTTCCAGTTTTTGATAGTCTTACCGAAGCAGCTGATAGATCATTGCAAGTGTCTTGTGGAGACCAACTACCACCTATATTGGTTGTTCAGCTGAAGAATATCTACAAAAGTAGGTGAAGTAGCTCAAAGAAATAAAAAATAATAATGCAAAGAAACTGAGGAGGAAAGGACAAAACTTAAACAATAGATGAGTCAGATCGATCTTGATCAAAAGAAACTCTCTGGAGTCAAATGCTTAAGATCTGATAATGGAGGGGAATACACCTCAAATAGGTTCAAAGACTTTTGTATAGCACATGGGATTAAGAGGGAGATGTCTAGTCCTAGGACTCCACAACAGAATGGAGTGGCCAAGAGGAAGAATAGAACCCTTTGTGAATGTGCCAAGGCAATGAGACTACATGCTAATCTTGCTAAGTCTTTTTGGGGGGAAGCTTTAGCATGTGCTAACTATCTATGTAATAGATGGACAAGTGCTTCCTTGGATGGTAAAACTCCTCATGAGGTTCTTTATGGTAGAAGGCCGAGTGTCAAGCATTGTAGGATCTTTGGATGTACATGTTTTGTCAATATCACACTTGATGATAGAACTAAAGAAGATCCTTCATCAAAGAAGGGTGTGTTTGTTGGCTATAGTGAAGTAATCAAGGCTTACAAAGTGTACATTCCTTCTACAAAGAAAGTTGTCATAAGTAGGGATGTCATCTTTCATGAAGAGAATGTTTCCAATGTTGTTGATGTTGATGTTGATGTGCCTACTAATCATCATGATGTGCAAGATGTCTTGGATGAAGATGGAGATGCCACTCCAAAGCAAACTTCAAGGAAGACTCAAAGGCAAAGGGCTAAGCCATCAAGGCTAACCTATGATGAAAAAGGAAAGCAAGTGGTGGACAACTCTAACTTTGCTTTTCTTACCTCTTTTGATGAACCAAGTTGTGTAGGTGAAGCAATTCAAAAGAAGGAATGGATCCAAGCCATGGATCATGAGCATCAAGCACTCATCAAAAGCAACACATGGAGGTTGGTAAAGCTTCCAAAGGACAAGAAGGCAATTGGTTGTAAGTGGATCTTCAAGATCAAGACAAATCAAGATGGATCAATCAACAAGTACAAGGCAAGGTTGGTGGCAAAGGGGTATGCTCAAGAATATGGTATTGACTATGATGAGACCTTTGCACCCGTGGCAAAGATGGTAACTATTCGAATCCTAATCTCTCTTGCAACTCTTTATGATTGGGATATGTGGCAAATGGATGTTACTAATGCCTTCTTGAATGGTGATCTTGAAGAAGATATTTACATGGAGCAACCCGAGGGCTATGTTTCACATGATGAGCCAAATCATGTGTGCTATCTCCAAAAGAGTTTGTATGGGCTAAAGCAAGCACCAAGGAGTTGGTATGCTAAGCTCAATTCCTTCTTACTTTCTCAAAACTTTGTTATGAGTGAGTATGATCATTCTCTCTACTTTAGATTGAATGAAAATGATATCACTTTACTTTTGATCTATGTTGATGACATTATCTTAAGTGGTGGTAACAATCTAGATATAGATGAAATCAAGATGGCACTCAAAAGAGAGTTTGAAATTCAAGATCTTGGTAAACTTCATTATATCTTAGGAATAGAGATTATTAGAACTTCTAAATCTACATTCATATGTCAAGAAAAGTATGTTAACTCTATTCTAAAAAGGTTTCATATGGAAGATTGTAAAGTTGTTTCTACTCCTATGGAATCAAATGTAAAGCTAACTACAAGAAGTAATGAAAGATCCTTCAAGGACATTACTCTCTATAGAAAGCTAATAGGATCTCTTATATGGTTAACCATCACAAGACCTGATCTAAGCTTTGTGGTTGGTAAACTAAGTCAATTTATGCAAGATCCTAGTGAGGCTCATTGGAAGCTAGGAAAGAGAGTACTTAGATACATCTCGGGATCTAGAGATTTTGGCATCTTGTATGGAGGTACTACACCTAACCTTTGTGGATTTTCAGATTCAGATTTTGCAGGTGATCAAATGGATAGGAAGTCAACAAGTGCCTTTGCAATCTATCTTGGAGATGGAGTGGTCTCATGGCTATCAAAGAAGCAACCAACTATCTCTCTATCTTCCACCGAAGCCGAGTACAAGGCATTAACAACATGCACCAAGGAGATTCTTTGGATCAAGAGGATGTTATTGGATCTTCACTTGCTGGAACCAGAGAAGACTCCAATCATACTTTGTGATAACTTTTCAGCCCAAAGCTTGGCAAGCAATCCTGTTTTTCATGCAAGGAGCAAGCACATTGAGATTGCTCACCATTTTGTGAGAGATCAAGTCATTGCCAAAGAGGTGGAGCTTCAACATGTCTCTTCAAAGGAGTGTGTGGCTGATATCTTCACCAAACCATTGGGAAAGGACCTATATTTAATGCATAGATCTAATCTTGGAATGTGCTCAAAGACTATGTTGAAACTAGCATCCAATGTTGAAGAGGGAGTGTGAAAATTGTCAACATTTCCTAGCTAGTTTGAGACCTAAATTGGCTAAAATTGTAAATAGTTTTGGTTCTGGAGTTTTGCACGTGTGAACCAGGCCACAATGTTTTTATTTACTGTATTTTTTCAGTATGATGAAGTGTCAAACTTCATACCCTTCAAAATGAGACCATTTTGATGTATTTTGGTCATATAAGCCATTTTTAGCTATTTTTCCTATATAGGGAATATCTAGGGTCAAGTACCTTCTAGAGAGAGGAGAGAGAGTCATCTTCCGCATCCATAAATAGTAGGGAAGTCGTGGAGAACAGGTTGGAGAAACCTTTTGTATGCTTCATTGAGATCAATAGATCATTGTCATTGTTTCTTCCTCCATTGAGAGCATTGTTGTGTGTATTGTCTTCAAGCTATTGTGTATGATCTTAGGTGCTTTCCAAAAGTGGTAGGCTGATGTATTATGGACTGTATAATGCTATTTTGGGTCGCACTTGATGTTTATGGAAGTTTCCATTTGTGATAAATGCTTTTTGATCAAGTTCTTTGCATTCTAGGTAGCATAGAATGTGTTGCCAATTCCTAGCTTATGTAGTTTGGAGTGCAAGCATTCAAGCCAATGATCTTGGAGTTTAGATCCACTTAGGATCTGTATTTTTCACACTGATTACCATGCCAATGCCACCAACATCACCATTGGCACAAGTTTTTTTTTGGGGGGGAGGAGTGGCGATATCCAGTCCCCATGTCACGGAAGCGGCTCAGCAACCACAAGACCAACAACCACAGGCCCAACAAGTCCACACATTGGACACATCACAATATTTTGATGCTGCGGACCTGATGGAAATAAGTGACGACGAGCCAGAGAAGGGAAAGCAACCAGGAAGAATTTTGACCCCTCCACTAACCACCACCACCACAATAGTTACTAACATCATCCCTTCACTCCCTCCACCTCCACCTCCACCTCCACCTCCACCTTCAGCTCTAACCCAACGTTTATTTTTTGGTTTAGCCTCACCATCCCACACGATAGATCAGTACCCAACCCTCACTAACCTTGAGAAGCTCACCGAAGCAGCCAAACGCTCAATGATTGGCCTATCCAAAACGAGCTACCATATGCATCAGTTGGTTAGCCAATATCAAATGCTTGAGAGCAGGGTCCAGCATCAAGACCAAGAAATTGTGCAATATCAGAGGCTGGCCAAAGAGAAAGAAAAAGAGACAATAGAAACCAGATCCGTGATGGCCGGGCAAAGGACCACTCTGGAAGAGGTCCAACAGCAACTGAAGCACCAGATGGTCCAAATCGACCAAGTACGTGATGGATCATCGAGTGCAATGACAGTCGATGCTCCTCTAGTCAAGCCTGAGGATATTCAATTCCAGGCCCCACAGGCCTCAGCCATCCGGATGGAAAAGTATGTAAGGCTAATCCAAGAACGAGAGGCCGAAATTTTTTTTTTTTGAAAACATTGTGGCCAAGCAAGAGAAGATCATCCTGGAGTCCCAGAAGCAGCTGGAACACAAAGAACCTACAACAAGTCTTGGACAAGGTAAACCAATTATGGGACACGGCGTGCAAGGCCCAAGCATGCGCTCAATCAACGAAGCCACAGGACGATGATGAGAATGATGGAACAGGAAATCAGGACAGAAAAACCCAACTTCAGAAGGTAGCTCGGGATTGAGTGGCCAGAGAGCCGATACTGCTTCCAGAACTTTTTCCCGACCCCCTCCCACCTTTAACCCCTCCTCCTACTCTGCATTTAATTTTTTCGAAACATTTATTCCAACTTACCCGATTCTTTCATCTTCCCTCTCTCCATCGCCTCCTAGCAAAATAATGGGCCCATCAAAAGGTCCAGCTGACACATACAAAGCCCGACGGGATGAGTTCCTCCAACAACTCCACTCCCCCAGTGCGGCATATAACTCGTTGATCCCACCTCCTCCTAAACCTATCACCCCCGCACCTCTCTCTCCAGATCATTCCATCCTAGACCTTCCAGAAACTAACACTGACATGGGGGGTAATGATGACTTCCTGGCAGATCAACCCAAGACAAGAAGATTCTCGCCCACGCAAGACACGGGCGCAACTGAGCTGACGACAAGTGAGAAAGCCAAAGAATAAGATACGGGCACCAAGGACCTAGATGATTTTTTGGCGAGGCCATCCCAATTACGTAGGACAACTTCCCCTACCAGGCCCAGAGGCAAATTGGCTAACACAAGAGAGTCAGAAAAGTTTGAGAGAAAATACCCTCCCAACATGAGGGGAGGCAAAGAGGACGTAGATCAAAGCCAATACTCCACCAGGGTCGAGGTCATCGCAGCGCTACAACCACAACCGGAGTGGCGGAATAAAGTCTTGAAGGATAGCAGGCGACTCCAAGATTATCTAGAGGCACCGACATGGAAGCGAGTGGATCCCTTCTACATGCCACTCAAACATAGAATCCATGGCCGATGGAAAAGCCACGATTGGAGGTGGTAAACTGGCCAGTCATTCCAAGAATTTCAGAGAGAACCTCCCCGGATGATCTGAGGCTGCAGTTACTCGACTTCGGGCACAAGTACAAAAAAAGTGCCGATCTTTGCATGCAAGAAATGCCAAATATTGCATATCTATGGCCTTTTTGATGCAGCAAGATTGTTTTTGGGTTCGAGGCTTGGAACCGAATAAGATCAACCCGAATGTAGCCCTCCAATCGGAAGAAGACCATGAGATGATGGCCAGGCTATACTACAGAGCGGCCTTCATGTCGTCACGCTATGTGACCATAGTGGAAGACTGGCAGGAAATGGGCTTTGCATCAAGAACATGGTTGTAAGAAGATATGCAAGAACTACACCACAAACCCAGTGTATTTAGTTTACCTGAATGTTGATTCCTACATTAATCCACAAACAAGAAATAAATTCTAATCCACTCTAGAAAAACAAGAAATCTAATCCACTCTACGAACCACAACCACACACAAAGGAGGGAAGGGCAAGCTCATGAATGCATTCACTCAAGAAACAAGCATGATCAAGGAGCTCAATGGATGCACCAAAACTCGTGGAGGCTCTTCTTATTTTGGCATGGAGTAGGTACATTTCACAAAAATCTCCTCTTCTCAAAGAGAGAGTCTCTTAAATAAGCAAGAGAGCTCCTTATGTGGCATTCTAGTGGAATTTTGACATTTTACAAACTACAAGTGAAATTATGCTCGCCACTAGAGGTCATCATCAAAAGGTGGCTTGCTCTACTTTCTTGGTCTACTTGCATTTATTACTTTGCCTAAAAATACTAGTTCCTACATGGTCATTCCATCTTTTGAAATTCACCATGAGGCTTACACAGTTCTTGCTTGTCATTCCTAACTAGCATTTCTTGGCTCTCATACTCGTCTCTCAGTCTTTGTTCGTCTCATCTTCTCAGAGACCTCCTTGGTCTAAGGTGAGAGGTGCTCTTGGGTAGCTCTATCCGAGTATCTTGGGGATTCGTTAGAATTAGCCAACAATATTGCCTATAGTTATATTACCCAAGAAGAATGGCAAAATGCAAATCTGTGTGAATCTGAAGGCACAAAATGCAGTCACCAAAAAGGACCATTTTCCTTTACCCTTTACAAAAAGTGTCCTTGACAGAGTAGTAGGAGCAAAAGCCTATAGTTTTTTGGACGACTTCAACGATTACAATCAGGTGAAGATAGCGCCACAAGATCAACACAAAATAGTGTTCGCCACTGAATGGGGGACTTATGCTTCTAAGGTGATGCCATTCGGACTTTGCAATGGACCAAGCACTTTCCAACGAGTGATGCAGACGACATTCAAGGAATATCTGCAAATTTTTTTGGAAATTTCTTGGATGATATGTGCGTGCACGGGCCTAACTCAGAGCATTTATCCAATCCGGAGAAGGTGTTGCAGAAGTGCCACAAATTTCAGATCTCCTTGAATCCAGAAAAATGTCAATTTTGGATTATACATGGGCTGATTCTTGGCCATATACTGTCAAGACATGGGATCACCACAGACCTATTGAAGATCAAGATCATTATTGATCTACCACCACCAGGAATGATCCACGAGGTCTACATCTTTATGGGTCACGCTAACTATTACAGGATTTTCATTCTAGACTTTGCGGAGTTAGCACGACCAATTTACAAACTCAAAACGGATCCACATTCGAATGATCAAGCCCTAAAGGCTTTCCAGAATCTTAAAGATGCATTGGTCTCAGCACCAATCTTACACCCACCCAGTTGGTCCATTGAGTTTCCTGTGCATACAGACGCATCGAAGTATGCTGTAGGAGCAGTCTTAACCCAACCAAGAGAACACAAAAAGCACTTTTTGATCAGATTTGCAAGACGACAGTTCAGTGATATAGAAATGAATAATTCAACCATAGAGTGGGAAGCACTGGCAATGATATACGCGGTTAAGAAGTTTCAGCATTACCTGACGGCCACACACTTTGTCTTTTATACGGACCATTAACCCTTGCTCTATCTTGTTAACAAAACCTACAACACAAGGAGAATCACTTGATGGCTACTTCTGTTGTTGGAGTTTGATTTTCGAATAGTGGTTCGCAAGGGAAAGCAACACTACATGGCAGATCATGTGTCACAAATCAAGAAAAAGAAAATTGCACTCCAACTTGATGATGAGCTATCTGATGTTGTCTTATTTTACATTGACACAGCCGCCGACATAGTTGAATATCTAATGATGGGCCAACTAGACAAATCGCTACCAAAGGCGGAACAATGGAAGCTGATCTTGAAAGCTAGACCTTATCAGTTGATTGTCGGCCAATTGTACCAAAGAGGACCAGATGAGATTCTTCGGCAATGTATTCTTCCTCATGAGGCCACCCAAATTATTTCACTTTCACATGAAGTCATGGGTGAGGGCCATTTTGCATCCGATATTACAATTCACAAGATCCTGCAATCAGGATGCTGGTGGCCAACGATTCATAAGGATATGGAGGAATACCTGAGGAAATGTGATATGTGCCAAAGGGCGAGGAGGCCAATGAGATTAAATTATGAGCTTCTACACCCGGTCTTAGCCCAAGCACCATTTGAAAAGTGGATTAGATTATATTGTTCCAATTCACCCCGCAGCAAAAGTACCTGTGATGTCACCTTTTTGTAAAAATTAAATATCAATATAAATATGGCATGAATACTCAAAATGAAGATATGAGCTGGTTAAGTATAAATCATGAAGAGGCCTAAGTCATTTTTCGGGACTATATCTCCTAAGTACTTGCCTTGGAATTAAGGACAAAACCTTTAATAAGAAAGACATTGCCTTGGATAACCTTTACTAGGTTGTCCACACAAAACAACTAGATATGAAAAGAACTGTTAAACTAGAGTAACTTTAACTCTTAGTTAAATATACCTTTCATAGTATAATTGAATGTATACATAGTCTAATTGTTAACTAGACCCTTTCACGGGAGCGACGCACCTATTGTTTAAGAAGTGTGTTTGTTCATCCCGTAGAACATATAGATCTCACACTTCAGTCTCGAGCATCGAGAGAGAACAGTTTATACATATGTAAGAGATTGAAGAAGTGAATAGAGTTCTGTGAGTTATTATCTCTTATCTCTGTTCTCCTCACTGTTGAGTGTTTGTGATCTTGAGTCTGCTAACAATCTCTAATGCATTACATGAATTACTCTCTGATTAGACAGACTCTCTAGTGCATTATAGTCGTTTGCTGTGTATCGGTAAAACATGCTCTAAAGAACTGTCTTAAAATCATCTTATTCGATTATCGCGAATACTTTTTTTTTGGCACTCGAATAGCGACTATCTTTGGTACAGTCTAGCACGATCATTGAATAAAGCTGTATGTATACATATGAGATGACAGTCCTTGTCTAAAGAATTGAGTCTTTGATCTGTTTTCCTGATTGTCACTGACATAAGTTTCTAACGTGCTCTGAAACCATTCGTGTTCTTTAACCATTAATTTGGACTTTAGTTGTTGAGGACTTATGTCTAGAAATGAACAGTTTGAGAACGCGATTAATTAATTGTTTGTACAATTGTGAATACATCGAACAATTCTCGACTCTTTGTTGACACCTTTATCAGCCAGAGTGTAGTAAGATTGTACTACACTGATAACATCTCATCTGTAGAACGTGTTTCATTCGATTTGATAGAGGCCAGCTTGTTGTTCCTGAAAATTATCAATACCACACACCCAAATATAAGTAATACTGGTTACTTTTTAATGTCTGTCGACAACCAGAATAACACTCAAACCCACTTTTCATAAATTGTACCAAAAACATAACTTTCTAACGTTGTCCTCTGTGGGAATGACACTATTTGCTACAAAATCTATATTAACCTTGTTGGTATAGTACGACATATATCAATGTTTGGCACCGTTGCCGGGGATAGTTTAGGAAAGTTATAAGAAATCTGACAAATCCATCTCCATCTCTAGTGTATGTCAGATAGAGAATCTAGATTAGAACGATACCGTAAGCTTAGAGAGGAATTTTTATGAAGACAAAGTGAGAGTACTAGTCGAAGAAATCTAGACTAAATCACTGCCCAGTTACTTGAACTCCTAATTAGCTTCGGTATGGAGGGTCTTGCTGCACGTTTCACTTCTATATCAAAAATTAAATAAAATTATTTTAAAGGGACTTCTTCTGACGATGCAGATAGCTAAGTCTCACAATTTGAGTCAATAGCTAATGCAAATAATGAAGGTACTGACATAGACAAACTATGAATCTTCCTTGGTCTGCTAAGAAAGCAGGCGCGCATCTGGTATAGTCAAGTTGAACCAGGCCGTGTAGGAACCTGGTACCTGCTGAAAGATGCATTTCTGAACCAGTTCAGAGAAATCGGTTACAATTTGAGAATTCTCGGACATCTGAACAATGTTTAGAAGAAGAGTAAAGAATGTTAAAATTGAAAAACAATCCATATTGATTTCTTGGCTTGCTACAAATGTTGTACCATGCAAGTATGTAGCTCATTAATGAAAAATGCCAAGTTTGGCCTACATAGAACTCGAGCTACATGGTTATGTATTATCTAGTTTGATAAATGCAACTTGCATATAGTTCGTAGACATAGAATTAGCATGATTATGCTTGTAGAAACTCGTGGCAACTCACATGCATTAATTGTAAGTGATCCATAGTGACATGCAAGGCATGCACAAAGTTTAATGGACACATGCATGATGATTTGGACATTTCTAGTTAGAACTAGTACACTTGTAAAAAGTTGGTAGAATTTCATGCATGACAAGTGACAAATGTCACATAGACTCTAGATGTCACTTTAGATGTCGTTTTGGAGTGGATAGATATGGTTCTACCTCGAGCTACCTCAAACTCCATAAATATGTGTAGCTCTTCACACAATCAATAATGAAGAACCAAAGTTTTGTAGCTATCTCATGCCATTTTGGATCTAAACTATTTTGCTTGTTATCTCTCTATCTTTCTCTCTCTAACTCGTGTTGAAGCTAATGATTATACAGTGATATCTTGTACTTTTGCTAATTATTGATTCATTGCTATCATATTCAGTTGCATAGCATGCTAGATTGTGGATTATCCATTTCTTCTATACTAGACTTTGTTGATCAATCTAGAATCAGGTTATAGTGCCAATCACAAAGCTTAATTAAGATCAATCACTCTTGTGAACATTCCCCACACGTGTGAATTCTGGAAATTTTGTCATGGTATCAGAGCCACATTAAGCTTTGCATGCTAACAACTCTGATTGTACAAGAAACTGAGAGCTAAATCAAATAAAAAAATAGTTTTGCACTTTTTCTAACTTTTCTCTAAAGTGTATTTGGATCAAATCGGACTTGAACTGAATTTTTAGACCTGAATTGAGGAAGTACGGAATTTTGGAATTCCACACGTGTGAATATCAGAGTTTTTCAGTCCCTTTGTTCTCCTTACTTATAGATCCAAAGATAGCAGTGTTATAGCTTAATGGAAAGCATTTGACCTGTACTTTTCATAGAAATTGAAATCAAATCAATCCGATGTGTCTAGCAAGAGTTACAAGCTCTTAAAGAGGATAGGGATAGGTCCAAAATCTGAGTGACAGCGTTTTGATTTGATTCAATTATACTTTGTTTTGAATTCATTGTTTTGAGCATCCAACACAAGAAACTATAGAACACCCTTTGAGCCTTCTGAGTGTCAATAGTGTTTCCTTTTGAAGTATTTCACACTAACCAAATGTAGGATTCAAACCAGCCAAAGTGTCTCAAACCACTTTTTGTGTCTGATCTAGATAACTTGTCTTGTTGAATATTTGAGATTCATCTCATATATAGTTGCAAGTGTTTCACATAGGAAGGTAGTTCAACCTTGAAAATACCTATAGTGAAAGAGAGCAACAACTCTAAGTCTGATAGGAACAAGCTCAAACATATTTCAATCCAATAACTAAGAAGTCTTCATTATAATGGCATCTCAGGGAGGATATCTTCTAGAAGCCAGTGAAAGACTAAACACTTCTAATTACTCAATTTGGAAGTTAAGAGTGGAGTATGTTTTGATTCTCCAGGATGTTATGGATATTGTGCTTGGTGTTGAGGAGGAGCCACAAACATAGGCTGAAATTCTTAAGTATAAGAAAAGAGCTAGAATGGCTCTACATTTCATTAAGATGAATGTATCTAATGAAATTCTGAGAGAGATAGGATCTTGCACTACAACCAAAGAAGCTTGGGATGCACTAAAGACCATCTATGAAGCAAAGAATACTTCTAGAATACTCACTCTTAGGAATCAGATTTTCCAAAGTTTTCAAAGAAGTGAAGAGAGTGCATCTAACTATGTTCTGAGAGTTAAAGATTTACATAGAGAGCTTTCCTGTGTTGGTGTTACCATTAACCAAGTTGAGCTAATTCAAGTCATATTGAATGGCTTGAGAGATGACTATGATAATCTTTTCAGTCTTTTGCTATTAAGGAGGAATTACCTAATCTAGAAACTCTCCAAGGAATTCTTATTTCTGAAGAATCTAGACAAAGCTATAAACTCTCCAGGATGAACAAACTTGAACATGGTGGAAGCGACAAAGCCCTCTTTGTCAAAGTCAAGCAGAAAGAAAGGAGTAAGAACCAATTCTCTCAAGCATACAACAAAGACAAAGCCAAAGATCGAGATCAAGATGGTGAAGAGGATGAAACATCTCATCCCTCTAACTCAAAAACCAAGAGGAGAAAAGTGAAGTGTTTCTTTTGTGGCAAAAAGGGGCACTATGCCTCTAATTGCTTTAAGAAGAAAAACCAACTCAAGCAAGCTCATATCTCCAAAGAGATTGAAGAAGATTCTATTACAAGTGATGGAGAAGGATCACTTATGGTGTCCAGTTTTTCGTCATCACCTTTCAAGAAAGATGGAGCTTGGTACATAGACAGTGAAGCCTCTTCACATATGTGTTGTTCAAAGGAGTCATTTGACTCAATCTTACCTTTCAAAGGACTCAAGAGATCTATTTACACAGCTAATGATCATGAGTGTCCAATAGAAGGAATTGGCAACATTCCATTGAAACTTGCTTCTTCAAAAGTTCTTGCACTTTCTAATGTTCTTTTCATTCCAAAACTTACAAAGAACTTAATTAGTGTGGGAAAGTTGCTTGATAATGGTTGTGATGTAAAGTTCAACTCCAATACTTGTTTTATCAAGAAAAAAGATGAGATCCTTGCTAATGGAACTAGATGTTGTGAAATTTTTAAGTTGAATTCTTATGAGAATGCAAACCTTTGTGAAGTTGCTTTGTTATCTAAGGAGGAGCTGTGGCATAGAAGGTTGGGACATCCTAACTTTACATCTATGTCTTCTATGGTTAAGAAGGAGAAGGCTTTTGGTCTTCCAAAATCTCTTTCTAAAGATTTCAAGCCTTGTGAGGCTTGTGCCATTGCAAAGTCACACAGAAGGCCATATCAGAAGTCTTTTATAAAGACTACTTATCCATTGGAACTCATACATTCAGATGTACATTTTTCCTCTTCTAAAAGTATTGGTGGTGCAACATGTTTTGTCACCTTTATTGATGACTTTACTAGATACACTTGGTTGTATCTACTTTCTTCAAAGGCTACGATTTTTGATCACTTCCTTAACTTCAAAGCTTATGTAGAAAAACAGTTTTCTTGCAAAGTTAAAGCTTTAAGATGTGATGGAGGAGGTGAATATATCTCCAACAAGTTTCATAATTATTGTGAAGGTGAAGGAATAAAGAGAGAATTTTCTTGTGCCTATTCTCCATCCCAAAATGGAGTAGCTGAGAGGAAAAACAGATCTTTATGTGAATGTGCTAAAGCAATTCGAGTAGCAGCTTCTTTGCCTATTGAATATTGGCGTGAAGCTATAAATTGTGCAAACTATTTGTGCAATAGATTACCTCACAATGCTCTTGCTGGAAAAACACCTTTTGAAGTCTTGTTTCAGAAAAAACCTAAGGTAGATTACCTTAGAGTTTTTGTTTGTACTTGCTTTGCTAATATGCCCTTGGAAACAAGAGAAAGAGATGATCCTAATTCTCATGGTTGGATATGCATCCAACAAGAAAGCTTACAGGATCTATGTTCCCTCTACCTCAACTACAATTGAGAGTAGAGATGTGATATTCCATGAAGATCAAAAATACATTCTTGAGAAGGCCAAGTTCACAGATTCTCACAAAGATAGTCCAATCATCACCCTTGAAGATTATAATGGAGAGATGGGACCGAGATTTGAGGAGGAGTCACCTCAAATTTTTTCACCAAGGAGATCTCAAAGAGAAAGATCCAAGCCTAGAAGGCTTACCTATGAAGATAGAGGAAAGCAAGTGGAAATCAACTCCACTAATTGTGCCTTATTTATTTCTCATGAGGAGCCGAAGGATGTATATGATGCTATCAACTCAAAGGAATGGTACCTTGCCATGAAGGAAGAATATGATGCTTTGATGGCCAATAATACAAGGGTGCTTGTGGATCTTCCATCCAACAAGCATACCATTGGTTGCAAATGGGTTTTTTGAGTCAAGTATAATCAAGATGGCACAATCAACAAGTACAAGGCTAGGCTTTGTGCTAAAGGATTTGCTCAAGTATATGGACTTGACTATGAGGAGACCTTTGCCCCAGTTGCAAAGATGGTGTCAATTAGAATCATAATTTCTCTTGCTTGTTTTTCAAATTGGCAAATTCTTCAACTAGATGTTTCTAATGCATTTCCAAATGGCTATCTAGAAGAAGAGATCTATATGGATCAACCTATTGGGTTCATCCATGATGAAGGAAAAGTCTGCTTGCTCTTCAAAAGTTTATATGGATTAAAGCAAGCTCCAAGGTCATGGTATTCTCGACTTAACACCTTTCTTGAGTCACTAGGATTTAATCTTAGTAACTATGATCCTTCCTTATATGTCAAGTTTTGTGATAAAGATATTGTCATCCTTCTTATTTATGTTGATGATATCATTCTGACAGGAAGTTGTATCAAGTTAGTTGAGGAAACCAAGATTGCACTTGGAAAAGAGTTCAAGATGCAAGATCTTGAAAAAATTCACTATATTCTAGGATTAGAGATTGACTTTCTTAAAGATAAAGCTTTTGTATGTCAATCTAAGTGTAAAATGTAAAGGACTCTAACAGAGGTGATGAAAGATCCTTCAAAGACATCACACTTTTTAGAAGTCTTATAGGCTCCTTAATATGGCTCACAATAACTAGACCTGACATAAGCTTTAGTGTTCATAAGTTGAGCAAGGCTATGCAGAATCCTTCAGTTTATCATTGGAAAAGACGAAGAGAGTGCTTAGATATATATCTTCAACTTTTGATTTTGGTTTATTGTATAAAAGTAAGGATCTTTCTATTATTGGTTATTCTGACTCGGATTTTGCAAGTGATAGAGCAGATTGAAAATCTACAAGTGCTTATGTCATATATCTTGGAGGAAACTTGATATCTTGGCTTTCCAAAAAGCAAGATACTGTATCACTCTCATCATGTGAAGCTGAGTACAAGGCACTCACTACAACAACAAAGGAAGTGCTTTGGATCAAGAGGTTACTAGTGGAGCTAAAGATAATTATGGAAGAAAATATACCTATGATCATGTGTGACAACATTTCAGCTCAAGCCCTTGCCAACAACCCAATATTCCATGCAAGGAGCAAGCAAGTTGCACATCACTTCATGAGAGAGAAGCTCATTGGAGGTGAAATCAAATTGGAGCACATCGACACATCATCTTGCATTGCAGATATGCTCACCAAACCTTTGAGAAAAAGTTCCTTCAACAAGCATAGAGCCAACCTTGGAGTTATACCAAGATCCATGTTCAAATCAATATAGATCATTTTTAGGAGGAGTGTTAAAATTGAAAAACAATCCATATTGATTTCTTGGCTTGCTACAAATGTTGTACCATGCAAGTATGTAGCTCATTAATGAAAAATGCCAAGTTTGGCCTACATAGAACTCGAGCTACATGGTTATGTATTATCTAGTTTGATAAATGCAACTTGCATATAGTTTGTAGACATAGAATTAGCATGATTATGCTTGTAGAAACTCGTGGCAACTCACATGCATTAATTGTAAGTGATCCATAGTAACATGCAAGCCATGCACAAAGTTTAATGGACACATGCATGATGATTTGGACATTTCTAGTTAGAACTAGTACACTTGTAAAAAGTTGGTAGAATTTCATGCATGACAAGTGACAAATGTCACATAGACTCTAGATGTCACTTTAGATGTCATTTTGGAGTGGATAGATATGGTTCTACCTCGAGTTACCTCAATCTCCATAAATATGTATAGCTCTCCACAGAATCAATGATGAAGAACCAAAGTTTTGTAGCTATCTCATGCTATTTTGGATCTAAACTATTTTGCTTGTTATCTCTCTATCTTTTGTTATTGTTACACTGATATCTTGTACTTTTGCTAATTATTGATTCATTGCTATCATATTCAGTTGCTTAGCATGCTAGATTGTGGATTAGTTTGTACTAGTCTTTGTTGATCAATCTAGAATCAGGTTATAGTGCCAATCACAAAGCTTAATTAAGATCAGTCACTCTTGTGGACATTCCCCACATGTGTGAATTCTAGAAATTTTGTCAAAGAATCCCTTCGCAAATATACACGAAAGGTTAAAAATCTCATAGGAAAACTAACCAGTGTATATCTCGTTCATATGCAGATCAAATGGTTTTTGGCTGGTTTACCACCAAAGATTGATCGGTATTGTAGACAAGGGGACATGACCTCCTTAGCAACAGTAATAGCTAGTGCCAAAAATTTTGAGACCTCGAAACTAGCACGAAAGCGACAATCAACTAGGAAATCTCGAAAGTCGAAGACTAATTCTAGTGACAGCGAGGATGATTCTGATTCTAATTCAAGTACCAGTTCTTCAAGCTCAAAATCTGAAAACAGCGATTCATCAGAATCAGAAGCTGACAAAGGAGAGAGAAAGAATAAACGACGAACTAAATGAAAGGATGACACGAAAACTGTTGAGGATAAGTCGTCAACTTCTAAAGTTGAAAAGCTTTGAAAGAGTAATATGGCTGACCTTAATAAAATGTTTAATGATTTGAAAGTGCAAATCTCTAAAGTTGCAGATAAAAGACCGAAAGCGTCTTCTTTCAACTCAGGAATGTGGTGTACAAAATGTGGAACTTCAGGAAACACGAGCATTGAGAACTCAGTCTCCTTCTTCAAACAGCCTTTTGTTATACATCGGCACCCATTCTCATGCCTATCGCCCACATCATCTACCGTTGTCACCACCACCACCACCACCACCCTTTCTTCCATATGTTTGTTTATCATCAGTTCACTGTTCTTCTGAGAAATTTCCAATTTTTGATAGTCTTACCAAAGCGGCTAAAAGATCATTGCAAGTGTCTTGTGAAGACCAACTACTACCTACATTGGTTGTTCAGCTGAAAAGATCTATAAAAGCAGGCGAAATAAAGAGGAAGATCCAAGAAGTTGAGGAGGAAAGGACGAAACTTAAGCAATAGTTGAGTCAGACCGATCTTGACCAAAAGAAACTCTTTGGAGCAATGATAGTTGAATCCCCTCTTATGAAGCCCAAAGAGATCCAAAAGTAATGGATCTAAAGAAAGAGCTGTAGAAAAGAAAGATGAAGACAACCATGAACCTGCAAAATAAAGCGAGCTCCTCACCCAACGAGTGGTGGTCAAAGCTCGGCATTGCAAGGGTCCAAGGTTGCAACTGTAGAACTATCAATTCCTTCACCCTACCACCAAGCCTTCATCATGTTTCCTTATCGTTACCAAACCATCCATCCAGATCTGTTCCTACCACTAATTTTTTAATGATGAGTCCATCCCCTTGAGACTAATAGTCGAAGTATGTAGAACCTGCAGATCAAATGTTTTCCTTGAGACTGGAACTTCAACTGAGTAAAGAACTACGAAAACACCCAGAAGCAAAATAGAGAATACAAACCTCCCAGAAGATAGTACCTATCAAAAGACCAGAGATGAAATCGTCAATGGCAGATAAAAGTGATAAGAAATAAGACACGCGGGAAGCACTCAGACATGCAAGCTATGAAGTTGCTGGGAGCTCTCCAATTTTGAGAATGTCAACCACCTATAGCAATAAGACATTATGATCCAATTGCGACAATTTGTGAAAAACAATTTTTGTGATAAGTGGCGACAATAAGCACTTGGTTTTATGTAAGCGAACGAGGATCTACGCTTTTCCAAGGTCAATCGAAGATGCCAATGCAGAAGCGGAGCGACATTGTCCAATATGAGCTGTAGTGGGTCCTGCAACACATTAGGGGTGGGATGATGTTGGCTGATTCTAACGAATCCCCAAGATACTCGGATAGAGCTACCCAAGAGCACTTCTCATCTTAGACCAAGGAGGTCGCTGAGAAGATGAGACGAACAAAGATTGAGAGCCGACTATGAGAGCCGAGAAATGCTAGTTAGGAATGACAAGCAAGAACTGTGTAAGCCTCATGGTGAATCCTGAAAAATGGAATGACCATGTAGGAACTAGCATTTTTAGGCAAAGTAATAAATGCAAGTAGACCTCTCTTAAAGAAAGTAGAGTGAGCTACCTTTTGATGGTGACCTCTAGTGGAGAGCATAATTCCACTTGTAGTTTGTAAAATATGGAAATTCTACTAGGATGCCACCTAAGGAGCCCTCTTGCTTATTTAAGAGACTTTGTCTTTGAAAGGAGGAGCTTTTTGTGAAATATACCTACTCCATGCTGAAATGAGAAGAGCCTCCACGAGTTTTGGTGCATCCATTGAGCTCCTTGATCATGCTTGTTTCTTGAGTGAATGCATTCATGATCTTGTCCTTCTCTCCTTTGTGTGTGGTTGTGGTTTGTAAAGTGGATTAGATTTCCTGCTTTCCTAGAGTGGCTTAGATTTCATTTCTTGTTTGTGGATTAATATAGGAATCAGCATTCAGGTAAACTAAATAGACTGGGTTTGTGGTGTAGTTCTTGCATATCTTCTTACAACCATGTTCTTGATGTTCTTAGGATGTCCAAGAATCGAAAGACTGGTTGGTTTCTTGATTCTTGGACTTCTAAAATGTTGTAGATTAGTTTCTTGTTTAAATTTTGTGGATTAATGCAGGTGTAGCTTCAGTGTAGAATGTTTAGGATCTGATTGTAACTTGCTTTTAGAGTAGGTAGCTGTAGAAACTGTTGAATGTTCATTTGGGCTGTATGCTGATCTGTAAATGAATGTTCATGGCTTGAATCTTTGTTTAAGTGTGAGTTCTTTCAAGAGAAAATGAAGTTGAGTGTCCTCTGACAGGCAAGACAATATACAATGATAATCCGTCCATTCTGTCTGGTTTGGACATTGTAATATCAAGAAAACATCTATAAATGCCCAATGAGTCTGGTAACATACAGAAATGGTTCCGTGAACAAGAAGTAAGAGAAAGTACCAGCAAACAGATCCTCCCAAGTAGAGGATCTGTCAACAGATACCCACTCATTGTGCTCGATTTCATAAATGGAATCAGCGTCTAACAACTTTTGCAACTCTTGCTTTATCAGCTCTGTGTAGTTCAGGTTGCAGTGGTAATAACGACTCACCTTGGGGACTGCTCCATCCACCAAGGGTATGGTGTGTTGGACTACTGTTGGTGGGATTCCCTTCAGATCTCTGTAATTCTAGGCAAAACAGTCCTTGTACTCCACCAACAATGATTGTAACTGCTTGAATTGTGTGGGTGTTAACTGCTCTCTCACATGCACGATCATTTCTTCTTCATCTAGCTCGACAAGATTCATCGGTTGTGTTCGTGCAGGTCCCTCGAAGACATGTTCTGCTGGTTTCTGACTTTGATCAGGTTCTCGCTGTGCTTGCGGTATTATAATTATCACATTGTCCAGGGTATAATTCTTAAGGTCTCATGCATCTCGTGTACTAGTTCTCGACAAAATTTCTCCTTCATCATATTGATCTTAGCCCGACCGGTCATCTTTTGATTATCTGTCATCTGAAAAGAAGATGACGCTGTATCAGAGTTCATCATGATTGACTTCAAGGAATCCAACACCTTCTTCTTTTCTTTTCTTGTCATAAAGTTGGATTCGTCCTTGTTGTCTTTCTTCGGATCTGGTGCAACATTCGCCTTGTGGTTGTGAATATCAATATCCATTGTAGCTATAGCTTCTTTGGGTAGATCACTCCATCGGATCACCTGGTTGTAGCATTGTTTCAACTAGTTCTTCTTATTCGTAGGTGTCTTTGGTGGATCTATCTTTGAAACTTTCGCCATAGCAGATTTTTGCGGCGTTGGGGGGGGGGGGGGCTCCTTGGATGGATTGGTCTTCTTTTTGTAGCATCTTGAGAAAAAATATCCTCCCTTGCCACAAAGGTTGCACTCATGATCCTTTCTTCCTTATGCCATGTGAATAAAAACCTGTGATATGATTCTACAAATGTAATTTGTGAATTTCAAGAGACTATATTTGAACATCTTCAACAATCTAGAAGGATCTACCTCACAAACCTAAGAATCAATCTTCACAGTAATGACTAGTCACTTGGAAACTTTGCTTTGATCACCAAGACAAAAGCAATCGTGCTCAGTAGGAGTGCTCATATTTCAGAACAGTCTCCAGTTACCTTGGAAAAACCTTCGTTCGAGATCCATAGGGTCTGAGTCTGACAACTGGCAGAAATAGCGGGCCATTTCCTAGGTCGCTTTATCAAAATAGGGTTCCGCACACAATCTTTGAATCAAATCACTCAGATCCAATCTCCTATTGGACTCATCAAATAACAATGACTCTTTCTTTTGAAAGTTGAAATGGATATGAAAGCGATTTGATACCTAGATTTTCCTTTTCACTCTCAACACTTGAGATTCTTGAACAAAAGATGGGTTTTGTTTCAAATACATGAAAATCAAATTTAATCACTTCTTTTGAACTCACTCTTGACCCAAATAATCTCGCACTTGAGATTTAGAATGAATTTGATTTGATTTGACAACATACTATACCACCAATTTTTCACAAAGCTTAAAAAATTAGACAACTAAAGATTCACAAAGATCTCAACCATGCATGAATACACAAATATGGACTCCTCCTCATTCTAGATATCCAATGGGATCACAAATTGACTCTCACACTCTCACAAAGAAAGTTGAATAGAACTCATTTGAGTTTCATACATTCTATGTCAATTTTTGCTCAACAAATTGAATTCAATCACTCCTATTGGATTCCACCAATTACTCTACTTTTTAAGACTTGGAATGAAATTCAAAATCAAAAGTTGTGATTTTTCTCACTAAGATATTGTGCTTCAAAGATCCAATACCACTTAGAAAGATTTGATCACCTAGGAGAAGACACATTCTTCACCTATTACAACACATAATGAGCTTCTAGGTCTTGCTCTCTACAAAGGAACTCTTTAGAAAATTGAATCTCTCTCTACACATTTGCCATAGACGCCTTAATGACTCTTTTCAAACCTTACAATCACTCAAACAAATTGAGTAGGGTTGAACAATGTGACTTGGATCTCAATCTCTTTTCTAGAACTCTCAATTTAAGCCAATCTATGTCAAATTCTACAAAAGATTTGCTATGAAAATCGAAGGACGGTAAAGCTTTCATGCTTACTATCCTCAATCTATCAGATACACAGATTGGACACCTAGCTGAAGCACGTCAAGAAACGTTTTGGGACATTTTGAACTCACTATATGATGTGAGGGATGTAACTACTAAGTTACATCTACGAAGAAAATTCTTCACATTCAAAGTGTCTGTTGGTGATTCACTTTAGAGTCACATTAACTAGTTCAAGAATCTCTTGTAATAGATGGCCGTTGTCGGATCAGTCATAGACAATCAAGACGCAATTATGACATTGCTTTCAAGCTTGCCCTCTACATATGAGAATTGGATAATGATCATATCGACACACTCAGGTTTAACTCTTACTAGAGTTATCACTATGTTTCTGCAAGAAGACAATCGAAGAAGTCAAGACACTCCGTCTACTTCCTCCTTTCAAACTCAAGGTCAAGAACAATCATCAAATCCACAATTGAAGAAGAAGATGTTTTACAGGTATTGCAAGCGCAATAACCATGAGATCAAGGATTGCCGAATTCTCCAAGTGAAGAATGCAGCCAAGCAACCTGATCAACAAGCAAACGCAATTTTATTATCTCTCCAGTCAAAGTGGACGAAGGTGCATTTATGGTCAAAGATCAAAGCGCATTTTTAGATGATTAATGGTTTTTGGATTTTGGATCAACTCAACATATGACCAATCAACGTGAGATCTTCAACTCCTACAATCCTCACATCACGAAGAAATTTGTTCATCTTGCTGACAATAGTACTCACACTATTGAATGTGAAGGTACTATAAGATTGCGATTCCAGCATGATCAATCCAAATTACTATCAAAAGTCTTATATGTTCCTAAACTCTCTACAAATCTGTTATTAGTAAGTAGAATTATAGATTTAGATCATAAGGTAGAATTCTAGATTGTTTAGCAAGATCTAGTTAAAATAGCAATGATCGACTTATATAGTACTTTCTTATTTCGACGGCACCACGTGTGCTTAGTTCTAGAACTATCGGGCCATCTTTCTTTTACGAGACCTTTGAGTGCTTTTAAGTAACTTTATCTTTGTACTTACTGTGAAGTTGAATATACAGTTTGAGGTGAGCTATTCTGTTGTCTTGTCTTGTTGCACTTGATGTTGTGTTGAGGTGATTGATCTGGTCGGGTTTTTAAACTGTGTTTCTTAACTTGGTATCAGAGCCCTTGGTGGCAAGAATCATCATACAAGAACAGAGAGCTGTGAATTCACGACGGTTTGTTGGCTAGTAAGCACAAAACTGAGTCTATGGAGATTCGTGGATTAGCTCAAAACTATAAGAAGATTTAGAGGCAGGAGATTGTCGACTGAATCAGAGGGCAAACAAAGATTGAAGCTGGAAATCCTTCTGAAGGGTTGTTTGGAGTTTGTGATTGGTTTGAATCCAATCGAACACCATTTGAAGAGCGGTTTGTAGCAAAATATTGCTTGTTGTAGGGTGACCTCAAAGGGATAGGTAGCTGCTCAGATAGATTCTCAAGAAGATCAGATAAAGCCCAAAAACATCTTCTTCTTTGACAACTAGGGTTTCAAGAAGGAAAAAAGTAGTTCTCTCTCAACACAAATCCGTTTTTGAAGCTGTGAAGAGCCAAGAGTGGGCGCCTTGCTACTATCGCGGATGTGTGGAGAGGCCGTGGTGGCCGTGGATCAGCCAGCAGGCTGGAGTGAAGCAAACAGAACCTCCATAGCTTGTGTGCGAGGGCTTGGGACTACCATCACTGGTAGAGAAGGGAGAGAGAGGACCGTCGCGTGCGGTGAGGAGGAGAGACCCATAGCGTTTGGAAGAGGCCCACGGATATAAGTGTGGGGATCATTGCACAGAAGCAGTTGTATCCGTCAGATCTCATGGAGTTTATATCCACGGTAGAGATTGCAAGAGGGAGAGCGACTGGGAGCCGCAGGATTGAGGATTACCCTTAGATGGGCTTTGAAAGAGTCCTGAAGATCTGAAGGGCAAAGGCACCCTTCTTTTCATTAAAAATTTTCAAAGTCAAAAAATTGTTGGGTCCCAAGTTTTGTGAAAGGTGAAGTTTTTTCACACTAAATAAACAGTCCAAAAACACAAGTTGCCCTTATTTTCACCTCCTTTAGTCTATTTTGGCCAAATGAAAGGCTACAGCCTCCAAACGAAGGGCACCCTGACTGTACCTACAATATGGCACGTCAAAACAGAGTGATTGCCATGGAGAAAGTGTTCGGAGCACGCCAGAAGTGATTTCACGATTCCACTGGGCAGGTAGCTGAGAGTTGGTGACGAGAAGCATTTCGGAAAGCAACGCCAATTTGGCTTTCAATTTGGTGAAAGAGCGGTGGGTGGCCTGGTAAGCCAAAAATTGTAGGTCATTATTTTTTATTTCTAACACCACGGTTGGCTTTGGCACACTTTATAGCCTACAGGTGGAGTTTCAAGCAGTTTGGAAATGACAAACATCAATGAGGCAATTTTGGGCGATGCAAGCAAATTTGATGGGGCTTCTAACTACAACATCTGGAAATTCAAAATTAAGAGCATTTTTATGGAGAAAGAGTTATGGGAGATCGTGGTAGGTATTGAAGTCTGGCCAAATATCACTCCTGGTGATATGAGAGCCTTTGATAAAAGGCACCGAGAGCATTGTCCTTGATCAATCTTTCAGTGAAAGACCATGTGATCACTCATATAAGTGATGCCACGATGGCTAGGGGATCTTGGGAAGCTCTTAGAATGCAATTTCAAACTTGCAATCCATCTCGGGCCATGTTCTTGAAGTCGAGATTGAACGCAGTAAGGATGGAAGAAAGTGAATCAGTGGGATCTTTCTTCTTCAGGATAAAGGAGCTGAGAGATCAACTTGTGGCAATTGGAGAACCAATTAGGGACGTTGAATTGGTATATACCACAATGAGCTACAGATGTTTGTGAGCGGCATTGCTTCTAGGGAGAGATTGCCTACTTTTGAAGACTTCCATGGAATCATGTTGCAGGAAGAGCAGCATCGCGAAGTGGTGAAGTCAAGGTGAACCCCACAGGAGGATCAAGCCTTGCTTGCTAAAGGCAAGCAGAAAGGATGGAAAAGGATTCTCAAGAAATCCAAGGATGATGATGACGAGGGAGAGTCGTCATCAAAGGAAAAAAGAAGAAGAAAGACAAATGTTACTATTGCCACAAACCGGGTCATTGGGCACGCGAGTGTTACAAGAAGAAAATGGACATAAAGGCAGGAAAAGTGACTCAACAAGGCAACATTGCCGAAGATGATGGAGAAGATGATGAGACAAGTGTCTTCTCATCAGCATTGCCATCCCAGGTTGATGATGGTGTCAGATAGTTCATAGATTCAGGCGCCACAAGGCATATGACCGGGAAACGTGATTGGTTTGAGAAATTCTCACTAATCCATGATGGGGATAAGGTCACTCAAGCCAATGGGGAGGAATGCCAAATATAGGGTGTGGGCAATGTACTTGTGCAGTTTTCTGATGGTAAAATCAAGAACATCCCTAATGTGCTTTATGTTTCTGGACTCAAAAAGAGTTTGCTTTCTGTTGGTGTAATGGCAAATCAACATCTTAAGGTTGAATTTGTCAAGGATGGATGCCTTATGAGGGATATGTACCACAATCATAAAGTGGTGGCGAAAGGTTATAGAGATAGTAACTGTGGCCTTTATAAATTGGATGCTGCAAAACCAGGAGAATATGGTTTGGCTATCTCAACAACATCTCAATCTAAGTTGTGGCACATAAGACTTGGTCATTTGAACTATGGGAGCCTGAGATTGATGGTAAAGCTGAAGATGGTAATAGGGTTACCGGCATTGTAGGATGATCATCATGCAATATGTGAAGGATGCATCATGGGAAAGCATCACAGGGAGACATTCAAGAAAGGTGGAGCTACAAGAGCTAAGAAATCGCTGGAACTCATTCACAGCGACCTGTGTGGCCCAATGAAGACCATGTCATTGGGTAAAGCATATTATTTTATGACTTTAATAGATGATTACTCCAAGAGGACATGGATTTATTTCTTGAAGAAAAAATCTGATGCTTTTGCTCGCTTCAAGGAGTTCAAGACTTTGGTAGACAACCAACTAGATGCACGCATCAAAGTGCTAAGATCTGATAGAGGGGGTGAATACAAATTTGATGATTTTGAGGACTTTTGCAAAGAACACGACATCAAAAGACAATTCACACAGTCACACACACCGCATAGTAATGGTATAGCTGAAAGGAAAAACAGGACTATTATGGAGAGTGCATGCTCCATGATGAAGGAAATGAGCTTGACCGATTCACTTTGGTCAAAAGCATGCAGTGCGGCAACGTTCTTGCAACACAAGATCCCTATAGTTGCGGTTCCAAATGTGACTCCCGAAGAAGCATTTACAGGAATAAAGCCAAAAATCGACAAGTTTCGTGTCATTGGATGTAAGGCCTATGTACATGTGCCAATGGAGGAGCGAAAGAAACTTGATGCCAAAGCAATCAAGTGTATCTTCGTCGGTTATGACGAGAGGACGAAGGCATACATGTGTTTTGATCCTGTAATGAACAAGATTTACATTAGCAAAGATGTGATCTTTGATGAGACGCATAGGTATGAAGATGAAGACCATGCAAGTGGTGAAAGCATCAAAAGACTTCCCACAATTTTGGAAGAAGAAGATGAAGAAGACGCTCCACAAGATGATGCACGTGAAGATGAGAGTCGAGAGGGCGAGTATGAAAGGACACCACCTATTCAAGAGCCTAGGGAGATGTACTTGCCAATAGGAGCAATAAAGGAGAAACCAGTTGGAAGTAAGAGACATTACTTGGACACTCCTTGGAATACATACTCTTCACGTAGTGTATCATATGATCATGAAAGACGCAAAGCTAAATCAACTAGGATCTAGCACACAAGGAGAAGTGAGAAGATCAACGCGGGAAAGGAAGTCTCTCAATCGTTATCATGTGAACTATGCCCTAATGAGTGACATTTTGAAGTGTCAAGAGCCATCAACCTTTGATGAGACAAAAGATCACAAAGAGTGGCAAGGGCAATGGAAGAGGAGATGGAATCCATCCACAAGTATGATACATGGGAGTTGGTTGATCTACCACTTGGAAAGAAACCCACTGACAATAAATGGGTGTTTAGAACAAAGTTTCATGCAGATAGCACAATAGCAAAGCATAAGGCACGCCTAGTAGTGAAGGGTTATGAGCAAAGCAAAGGAATTGACTATGAAGAGACATTTGCTCCAGTGGCTAAGTGGACTACGCTACGCCTTATCATTGCCCTAGCATCTCATTTTGGGTGGAAGATCCATCAAATGGATGTGAAGTCCACATTTTTGAATGGTGACTTAGAGGAAGAAGTTTACATGGTCCAACCGCAAGGCTTCATGGCAAAAGGACAAGAACAGAAGGTATGTAAACTACACAAAACACTTTATGGCCTTAATCAAGCGCCACGCGCATGGTATGCACACATTGACAATTACTTTCTTTCTCATGGGTTTGTAAGAACAAATTCAGATCCAAATCTTTATGTTCTTATAAACGATGATAGCATTGCCTTGATTGTACTTTATGTTGATGATATCATTATCACAGACAATGATGAGAACCTCACTCGTTCTATCAAAGCCAACTTATGCAAGCAGTTTGAGATGACAGATTTAGATCTTATGCACTACTGCTTGGGTGTCAAAGTATGACAAACTGGCAGTGATATTAGGTTATGTCAAAACAAGTATGTGGGCAAGGTATTGGAGAGATTTCACATGATAGAGTGCAAATCTTCCATCACCCCTTGTGAAGCTGGTAAGAAATTATCTTGTATTGATGATAGTGCACATGTTGATGCTACTTTATTTCGTCAGCTAGTTGGGAGCTTGATATATCTTACGACTACACGTCCCTACATCTGCTATGCTATAAGTTTGATTAGCCAATTCATGTCATCACCCACTATGGACCATTGGAAAGCTGCAAAAAGGATTTTGAGGTATGTGAAAGGTACACCTAACCTTGGCCTAATCTACAAAAGACAAAGTGTTTTACCTAAGTTGCAAGGTTATATTGATGCTGATTGGGCAGGAAATATAGATGATAGAAAGTCAACAACAGGTTATGCCTTCAATTTTGGTAGTGGTTGTTTTTCATGGTCTAGCAAGAAGCAAGATACTATTTCTCTTTCTTCTATAAAAGCCGAATATAAAGCGTTAAGTTCTGCTACCCAGGACGTAAGTTGCTATGTGAGATTGGCATGAAGCAGGCAAATCCTGCTGTTATTTTCTGTGACAGTCAAAGTTGAATACAATTGGCTAAGAATCCTGGCTTTCACGCAAGGACAAAACATATTGAGGTAAAATATCACTTTGTATGTGAGAAGCTACAATCTGAAGATATAAGTATTGTACATTGTTCTACGTTGTTACAAGTTGCTGATATATTTACGAAAGCTTTAAGTAAAGAAAAATTTGAAACTTTTAGAGCCAAACTTGGCTTAGATCTGGTTATGTAAAAAAAAGAAGAAGCTTTTACTTGTAATACTATCATGGAGGTATGTTCCATGAATAGAGTAAACTCTAAAATAAAGAGAGACGTTGATCATTAAGGGAGAGAGTTAAAATAGCAATGATCGACTTATACAGTGCTTTCTTATTTCGAAGGCACCACGTGTGCTTAGTTCTAGAATTATCGGGCCGTCTTTCTTTTACGAGCCCTTTGAGTGCTTTTAAGTAACTATATCTTTGTACTTAAAGTGAAGTTGAATATACAGTTTGAGGTGACCTATTCTGTTGTCTTGTCTTGTTGCACTTGATGTTGTGCTGAGGTGATTGATTCGGTCGGTTGTTTAAACTGTGTTTCTTAACTGATCTAGTTCAGAAGAAATGGATTAACCACAATCTAGCATGCTAAGCATCAGAATATAATAGCAATGAATCAAATAATGAATAAAAGTATAAGATTTTAGTGTATTAGCATTAGCTTCAGCACGAGTTAGAGAGACAGAACTAGAGAGATAAGAAACAAAATAGTTTAGATCCAAAATGGCATGAGGTAGCTACAAAACTTTGGTTCTTCATCATTGATTGTGACGAGAGCTACACATACTTATGGAGATTGAGGTAGCTTGAGGTAGAACCATATCTATCCATTCCAAAATGACATCTAACGTGACATCTAGAGTCTATGTGACATTTGTCACTTGTCATGCATGAAATTCTACCAACTTTTTACAAGTGTACTAGTTCTAACTAGAAATGTCCAAATCATCATGTATGTGTCCATTAAACTTTGTGCATGCCTTGCATGTCACTATGGATCATTTACAATTAATGCATGTGAATTGCCACGAGTTTCTACAAGCATGAATTTGCCAATTCTATGTCTACAAACTATATGCAAGTTGTTCTTCAATCTAGACATTACATAATGTTGAATTTCACACGTGTGGACTGTCCACTACATGTACTTGTGATCTCCTAAGGTGTGTAGATGCACCAAGATCAAGACTAGATTGAGATTCAAGATCAATCTTGAATCCTATGGCAAAAACACACTACTACATGCATTCAATCACTTCCAACTCTCACTCACACGTGTGGGAAGTATTCAAAAAATAATCTAAGTAAAAACAAGCTGCTCTCCTCGAGTAGAGAGAGAAAATGCATCAAGAGCTCTCGGGTAGAGAGAGAAAGCTAGAAATCCAATAACTCACAAAATCCATGAAAACACCAAATCAATTGACTTCAAAATGAGGAGTACAATGATACTAGTAGGTCCACGAGCTACCACTATGCTTAACTATGATTGGACCACATTTTGTCACCTCTTTATCCTATTGGATCATTGATCTATGCACCTCTTAATTCTATTGGACTATATTCAAGCACACCTCAATTTCCTATTGGACCTCACAAAGTTCCACCTCTATATCCTATTGGACCTCTTGGAATTCATCAAACAAAAACTTTACACTTGTCTACACTCTAATTAGCAAGTGTTTAGCCTCTTACTCTATTTTGGCTCAATAGTGGCATTACAAGTGGAAATGCATAATTTGCCATCTATGCCAAATTTATTCCTATCAACATCCTACATCTAGATGCTTGATGTAAAAAACATAAGACCCCTATATCTAACATAGATAATCTTTTTCAATTCTTCACACTCCTAAAAAATTATCTATGAAGATTTGAGCATTGATCTTGATATAACTTCAAGATTAGATCTATGCTTGATGAAAGCACTTTTGCTCAAAGGCTTGGTGAGTAGATCGGCAATACAAGAGGACGAGTTGACATGTTCCAAATAGATTTCTCCTCCAATAAGCTTTTCTCTCACAAAATGGTGTGCCACTTCTATGTGCTTGCTTTTTGCATGAAATATGGGATTATTGGCAAGAGCTTGGGCCGAGATGTTATCACACTTGATCATTGGTAGATCATCCTCCTTGATGCACTTTAGTTCCATTAATAACCTCTTAATCCAAGGCACTTCTTTGGTAGTTGTAGTGAGTGCTTTGTACTCGGCCTCACATGAAGAGAGAGATATAGTATATTGCTTTTTGGAAAGCCAAGATATTAGATTGCCTCCAAGAAAGATAGTGTATGCACTAATAGACTTTCGATCCATCTTGTCACTTGCAAAGTCCGAATCCGAGTAGCCAATAATGGATAGATCTTCACTTTTATAGAGTAGACCATAATCATAAGATGAAGATATATATCTTAGAATCCTCTTGGCCATCTTCCAATGATGGATCTTAGGATCTTGCATAAACTGACTCAATTTGTCCACACAAAAACTAAGATCGGGCCTAGTAATGGTAAGCCAAATCAAGGAGCCTACAAGACTCCTAAAAAGTGTGATGTCCTCAAAGGATCTTTCATCACCTTTATTAGGATCTTTTACAATTTGCTCCATTGGAGTATCTATGCTCTTAGAATTTTCCATATGGAATTTTTTCAACATAGAGTGAGCATATCTAGATTGGCATATAGAGACATGATTTTCATAAAAAATCAATTTTTAGGCCTAGGATGTAATGTATCTCTCCTACATCTTGCATTTTAAACTCACATCCAAGTGCTAGCTTGGTTTCATCAACTAGCTTGATACAACTTCCACAAAGAATAATGTCATCAACATTTAAATTAGAAGAATGACAATATTGCTATCAACAAACTTTAGATACATGGAAGGATCATAGTCACTAAGAGTAAATCCTAGTGAGATAAGAAAAGAGTTAAGTCTTGAATACCATGATCTTGGTGCTTGCTTGAGTCCATAAAGACTTTTGAAGAGCAAGCACACTTTGGACTCATCCTTGATGAATCCTTGAGGTTGTTCCATATAGATCTCCTCCTCAAGATAACCATTTAGAAAAGCATTGGATACATCTAATTGGAACACCTTCCACTTGAAAAAACAAGCAAGAGAAATAAGAATTCTTATTGTCACCATCTTTGCAACGGGTGCAAAGGTCTCCTCATAATCAAGACCATGGATTTGAGCAAATCCTTTGGCACATAATCTTGCTTTATGCTTGTTGATGGTGCCATCATGATTGAACTTGATCCGAAATACCCACTTGCAACCAATCACATGCTTGTTGGAAGGAGGATCCACAAGCTCCCAAGTATTGTTGGTGATCAATGCATCATACTCTTGCTTCATGGCATCATACCACTCCTTGGTATTGAGTGCCTCTTGTACATTCTTTGGCTTTTCATGAGAGACATAAAAAACATAATTAGTGGAATCAAGATCCACTTGTTTGCCTTTGTCAACATATGAGAGCCTTTTAGGCTCGGATCTATCTCTCATGGATCTTCTTGGTGAAAAAATCCGAGGAGAGTCTTCTTCAAATCTCGACCCCATCACATCATGATTGTCTTCAAAATCAATAACTGATGATGCATCCATAGATTTCTTGATCTCGGCCTCTTCAAATGATGAGTGTTGATATTCATGAAAGACAACATCTTTACTTTCAATAACTTGAGAAGTAGAGAGTATAAAGACTCTATAGGCCTTCTTGGTGGATGAGTATCCAACCATGATCCCTTTGCATGCACTAGGATCTTCCTTCTTCCAAGTTTCCAAGGGAATATGGACAAAGCATAAGCATCCAAAAACTCTAAGGTGATCAACCTTAGGCTTCTTCAAAAATAAGATTTCATATGGTGACTTTCCTCCAAGAGCTATATGTGGGAGCCTATTGCAAAGATAATTTGCACAATTAATGGCTTCTCCCCAAAAATCTTTGGGCAAAGATGCCTCAATTCTCATAGATTTTGCACATTCACATAGAGATCTATTCTTTCTCTCGGCCACTCCATTTTGAGATGGAGAGTAGGCACAAGAAAACTCTCTTTTAATGCCTTCAAGCTCACAAAAATCTTGAAATTTATTGGAGATATATTCACCACCTCCATCACTTCTAAGAGCTTTAATCTTGAATGAGAATTGCTTCTCTACATAAGCTTTGAAAATAAGGAAATGATCAAACACCATAGATTTTGAAGCAAGAAGATATATCCAAGTGAATCTTGTGTAATCATCAATGAAAGTAACAAAACAAGTGGCTCCTCCCTTGCTTGTAGTTGATGAGAAATGCACATCCGAGTGGATTAACTCCAAAGGATGCTTGCTTTTGATAGAAGATCTTGTAAATGGCTTTTTGTGAGATTTAGCAATAGCACAAGTCTCACAAGGCTTGATCTTCTTGGAGAATGACTTTGGCAAGCCAATAGCTTTGGATTCTTTGATCATAGAGAGCATGGATTTGTAGTTGGGATGTTGCAACCTCCTATGCCATAATTCCTCCATAGAGACCTTGTTCACAAGAGCAACATCACAAGCATTCACATACTCATTTGGATCTAGTTTATAGATGCCACCAAATCTAGATCCTAATGCAAGTATCTCATCATTCTTCTTGATAGTGCAAGTATCAACATTGAATTTTACATCAAGGCCATTATCAAGCAATTGGCCAACACTAATAAGATTCTTGGTAAGCTTAGGTACATAAAGAACTCTAGAGAGAGAAAGAACTTTAGAGGATGCAAGCTTCAAGGGAATGTTCCCTATGCCTTCAATAGGACATTCAAAATCATTTGCAGTGTATATTGATTTCTTCACTCCATCATAAGGTGCAATAGAAGAGAAAGAGTCCTTGGAGCTACACATATGTGAAGAGGCTCCACTATCAATATACCATAGGTCGTCCTTCTTGAAAGGAGTAGATGAGAAACTAGAGACCATAAGAGATCCCTCTCCATCACTTGCAATAGTGTCTTCCTTCTCATTGGTAATATTGGCTTGCTTGAGTTGATTCTTCTTTTTGAAGCAATTGGTGGCATAATGACCTTTCTTGCCAAATAAAAGCACTTGATCTTCTTCTTCTTCTTGAGCTTGGATGATGAAGCATTAGAGGAATCATCTTCCTCCTCATCTTTGTCTTTGGATTTGACTTTGTCCTTGCTTGAGGATTGTTGATATTGGTTCTTGCTCCTCTCTTTGTGCTTATACTTGGCAAAGAGAGCTTTGCCATCATTATGAGTGAGAGAAAGCTTGTCCATCCTCAAGATCTTGTACTCTTGTCTTGATTCTTCTGAAATTAGCACACTTTGGAGAGCCTCCAAACTTGGTAGCTCCTCCTTAATGGCATAGGATTGGACAAGATTATCAAATTCACTTCTCAAGCCATTGAGTGTTAAAAATTCACAATTCTAGCTTGACTAGTTTTGGTCATATGACTTGTAAATAGTTAGATGGTCATGATGTGGCTTGTCACACGTGCCAAATAGCATAATATTCCATTCATAAGGATGTTCTCAAGTAGACCTAAGTGTTAGAACCTTTGGAATGAGTCCAAATTATGCTTAGATACAAGGGAGAAAAAATAGGAGCTATTTTTGGTAATTTTTGCATTGTTGAGGGATCCCCAAGATTCCAACCCTAACTTGGTAGGGATGAAAGATCCACCAAAATTAGCATTAGGGATAGGTTTAGGGCTACTCATACCTACCCAAAACCGTGATGGATCATGTATATATAGGTGATGATATCTCACCAAAATCAATCAAGCAATTTCATGTTTTTTCTCTCATAATGGTGCAATTGCTCTCTATGTTTATAATTGTTTGAGTACTTGTGATTACTAATGATTATAGGATTGAATGTAGGTCTGGTGTACAGTACTCAGACTGTGGGAGGCCGTACTTTCACACGTGTGAAGCCTTCTTCAAGGATTTGGGCCATTTAGTGAGGTTCAAGCATAGATTTTTGATGGATTTTGATGGTTCAACTTGTGCTAATCTTATGAAATCATAATCTATTGTTTCCCTCATCATTTCAAGTGTTTTAGGAACCTTATTTGCTGTAATTTTTACATGGTATCAGAGCCTAAAGGCTGAAATGAGCTAAATCCTTGGTTTTCATTCAATTTGATCACAATTTTTGATCTAAATCTTGTGTAGATTGGATCTTAGCATCTAGTATTGATTCTAGAACTCGAAGTGAGTCAAATACATTGGAGATTGGTGTTGTGTGACTTCATTTGCAGGTGTTTAGGTGTCTAAAACCAGAGGCAAAGTTGAATTCAATTCACATTACCAAGATAGCAAGTTTTGCTTGCTCCAAGCATTGATTTCTAAGCAAGTTTTGGAGGTGATTTCATAGAGGAGGCTTTCTAGCATTCAAGGAGAGGGAAGATCAGAGTTTTGGGGACTCTTCAAGGCTGTTCTAAGGTGTAGTAAACACCTCCTAAAGTGATTTAGGTTCAGTCCAACCATTGCTTGACTTATGCACCAAATTAGATCAATTTTTCATCAATTTTGATCATTTTTTGCTTGTGATTGGATAGTAGATTGTGTTGCATCCTCATTAAGTTACATTTAGATCTTTTACAAGTGATTTTGGAAGTATATTAGGTTGCTGAAATTCACTCTTTATCAGATCATTTGGAAGCTTTAATGTTCTTTATAGAAAGAGGGGCAATTCTACTAGTATTGTCTACTTCAATCAAGCAAGTGCATTGTTTCTAGTATTCTATGATTTGATTTTGTTAGAGATCATTCTTAGATCTTTATAGGAATTCTATTACTGATCTTTTCAGGTCCCTAAGAAGTGGGATAAGGTAGACCTTCAATCAAATCAATAGAAGTAACCTTCATTTGTGTCAAGTCCTTGATTAGGAGACTAGATGGCATCTATAAATGCATATCTTTTGGATACTAATGAAAGGCTCAACAAAACTAACTATTCCATATGGAAAGATAGAATGGAATCTATCATGATCATGCAAGATCTGATGGAAATTGTAAATGGTAAGGAGGCTGAACCTATTCATCCTCAAGAAAAAGCCAAATACATCAAGAGGTGCAATGTTCCACTACATTGCATAAAAATGAATGTTGCAAATGAACTCTTAAGAGAGGTAGGAGATTGCACTTCAGCTCAAGATGCTTGGGAGACTTTGCAAAAGGTCTATGAATCCAAGAACCAAACTAGAATGTTAGCTTTGAAGAATCAAATCTATAGAAGCTATCAAAAGAAAGGAGAGAGTGCACATACTTTTGTCCTAAGAGTAAAGGAATTGAACAAAGAGCTAGCCTTTATAGGTGACCCTATCAAGGATGAAGAGCTTGTTCAACTCATATTGAATGGACTAAGCTTTGAATTTGACAATTTGGTTCAAGGATATGCAATTATGGGTAAGCTACCCATACTTGAAGAACTCCAAGGCACACTCATGGTCGAGGAATCAAGAAGGAGCCAAATGCAAGAGAGGATGGATAGGCTTTCCATCCAAGGTGGAGATGACCAAGCTCTCTTCACCAAAGGCAAAGGCAAGTCCAAAGGCAAAGGATCAACATTCAAGAAGTCTACAAAGCTTGAGGATCAAGAAGGACCCCCAAAGGCATCTCCATCAACCACCAAAGTCAAGAAGGACAAATCAAAGGTGAAGTGCTACTATTGTAGCAAGATGGGGCATTATGCCTCGGAATGCTTCAAGAGGAAGAAAGATCAAAGCCAAGCCAACATGAGGAAAGAGGAGGAGGAGGAGAGTTCACATGAGGACTCTCTCATGATGTCCATATTGTCTTCAACAAGCTTCAAAGGAGAAGATCCTTGGTGGATTGACTCGGGTGCTAGTTCACACATGACTAGTAAAAGGGAGTTTTTCTCTTCTCTCTTATCTTATGATGGACCTATAAAGTCTATCTATACAGCAAATGATGAAGCTTGTAAAATTGAAGGAGTTGGTAGCATTCCCCTTTGCTTAGGATCTTCCAAAAAGATCAACATAGAAGGTGTTTTGTACATTCCTACAATAACAAAGAATCTACTAAGTGTTGGCCAAATGGTAGACAATGGTTTCAATGTTGACTTTGCTTCAAATGAATGTTTCATCAAGAAGAAGGGTAAGATAGTGGCTAAGGGCACTAGACTTGGCAAACTTTATAAGCTGGATGCATTTGTGGATACTAATGTTGTCATGTTGTCCGAGAAGAGCAAGATATCTACCTTTATTTTATGGCACAAAAGACTTGGACATGTCAACTTGGGTTCCATGGAGGCTATGATCAAGGAGGAGTATGCTTTAGGCCTACCAAGGTCTATTGGGAAGGAAGACAAGGTTTGTGAAGCTTGTGCCTTATCCAAGGCACATAAGAAGGTGTTTCCTAACTCCATCACAAAGTCATCTCATCCTCTTGAACTCATACACTCGGATGTGCACATTGCTAGCACCAAATCTAATGGAGGTTCATCCATGTTTTTAACCTTCATTGATGACTACTCAAGATATTGTTGGGTGTTCTTACTTTCCTTCAAGTCTCAAGTATTTGATACTTTTGTAAAGTTCAAGTTGTTTGTGGAAAAGCATCATAATCATAGCATCAAGATTCTTAGAAGTGACAATGGTGGAGAATTCATCTCCAATGAGTTCAAGGCCTTTTGTGAGGAGGAAGGGATCAAGAAAGAGACTTCTTGTCCTTACACTCCTCAACAAAATGGAGTTGCTGAAAGAAGGAATAGAACATTATGTGAATGTTCTAAGGCTTTAAGATTAGATGCTTGTTTGCCCAAATCCTTTTGGGGTGAGTCTCTTGTATGTGCAAACTACTTGATGAATAGGGTGTCTTGCAAAGCAATTGAAGGCAAAACTCCTTATGAGATGTTGTATGGAAAGAAACCCAATCTTAATCACTTGAAAGTTTTTGGGTGTATATGTTATGTGCATGTGCCATTGGAAACAAGAACCAAGGAGGATCCATCTTCCACAAGAGGGATCATGCTTGGATATGCAAGCTCAAGCAAGGGCTACAAAGTGAACACGAGGGATCAAATGTTGACGGATCCCCTCAGTGCGGACATTCAGCCCGGCGGTGTTTTCCTCCACATCCATAGCACCTAACTGAGTGAAGTATGCCATCACCTCTAAGTTGATAGGCATACATCGGTAACAGATTCCCCTTAGGATCTTCCACAAAATAGACTGGTAGGCTGTCATGGTCCTCCATTTAATGCGGTGACATGCAAGAGGATATAACCAAAACTTCTACCTTGCCACTGTTTGTTGAAGAAACTCGTGATTTAGATGGATCAATCTGACATCCATCCTTCTGGTGAGCTCCTTGTTGGCTTGATTCTGCTTCTGACCGTTGAACCGCTGGATCTTGTTGTCGACAAGCCTGTTGCTCTATATTTTGTCCTTTTAACAAGCGTAGATTCTTGATTGGACACCTGGTACTTGGATGATCCCCAAAGTAGAAGGCACATTCATCCTTTTCAAGAAACTTAATAGAGCGAGCATAAGCTTGCTGATAGCTTGAACTGCAAGGTTCTTGGTCTTCCGCTGCACTTGATCTACTTGACCTTGCTGCACTTTGTTGCCTTGCATGGGGTTCCATTCTTGTTGGATCATTGTTCGTTGTCGACTTTTGTTCCTCTGATTCCCCATCTGGATAGGAAAAATCCTTCTTCTCGAGTGAGATTTCCATCAAGACAGCATCCTTACAAAGTTGTGCAAGCGACGCATAGGATGCTAACTCTTCCATACCAGATCTGATCCTTTTGGGCAGTCCGACATAGTATTTTGTCACGATGATCTGTTGGGGAATCGGGGGATTACAATCTTTTACTAGATGATAGATCCAATAGGTGTAGTCTAGGATTGTTTCAGCAGGGAACTTTTTTAATTTCGATAATCCTACAAGGACGGTCTCCATAGTTCAGCACTAGAATGTCGCAAAGTAGCTGGTTGGTGAATTGCTTCAAGGTTTGCTCAATGACTCTGGTGTTCCAACCCTTTTTCTTTTTTTTTTGGGAGATGGAGAAGAAGAAAAAGAGAAGAGAATCGGTAAACGGTGGATTAGTATGGATGAGAATAGAGACAGAAATGGATTTATCTAGCAGAGATGGAGATAGAAGATGGAATAGAGATGAGACAGAAGAATGATGGATGGATAGTGGTTGATGTGGAGGGAACTAATCAGCTTGATCTGAGGTTCATTCACTTGATTCAGGCCAGGAATGTTGGATCTTGATGGATAATGTGACTACAACCTAGATTTGACAAGATCTGATCAGTTTCAGTTGGCTAATAGTGTGATTTTAGTCTTTTTTCTGGGTTTTTTTTTTTCTTAAGATTTCTTCAGATCTGAGTGAATCTAACCTTCAACCTTCCTACAGTAGCTGTATTTGGACCATTTCTAGACAATGTGAGTTTTTCAAGGATTCTTAAGGACAGATTTGTCAGGATCTAGAAAAAACTCAGTTTCTTGGCACTTTTTGGCAATTTTTCTTGGATATTTTAAAATCTAACTATTGGAACTTTACAAACTTTTACAGTAGCCAGATCTAGCCTAGATCTATCTATAAAACTCTTTGCAAAGGTTACTTCCTAGCGGATCTTAAAAAATCATGGAAAAAGTGCAATTTTTGGGGTTTTTTTGCAAAATTTTAAGATTTTCTAGGAACAAACTCTTGTAGACTGGTATGCACTTTTATTTTAGTCAGATTCAGCTGCTCACCAAGCTGCGAGAGTTACTTCCCAAGGCAACTCAAAAAATCCTGAAAAAAGTGCATTTTTTTGGGGTTCGTTTGCAAAATTTTAATACTTTCTAAGAACAAACCCGTGCAGACTGCTATGAACTTGTATCTCAGTCAGATTCAGCTGCTCACCAAGCTGCAAGAGCTACTTTTCAAGGAAACTCAAAAAATATTGAAAAAGGTGCATTTTTTTGGGGTTTTTTTGCAAAATTTTAAGATTTTCTGGGAACAAACCCTCGTGGACTAGTATGCACTTGTATTCAAGTTAGATTCAGCTTCTCACCAAGCTGCGAGAGTTACTGCCCAAGGAAACTCAAAAAATCTTGAGAAAAGTGCAGTTTTTGAGGTTTTTTGCAAAATTTTAAGATTTTCTAGGAACAAACCCTTGCAGACTGGTATGCACTTGTATCTCAGTTAGATTTAGTTGCTCACCAAGCTGCAAGAGCTACTTCCCAAGGAAACTCAAAAAATCTTGAAAAAGGTGCATTTTTTTGGGGTTCTTTTGCAAAATTTTAGGATTTTCTGGGAACAAACCCTTGCAGACTGGTATGCACTTGTATCTCAGTCAAATTCAGCTGCTCACCAAGCTGCAAGAGTTACTTCCTTAGGAAACTCAAAAAATCTTGAAAAAACTGCATTTTTTTTTGGGGGGGGGGGGGGTTTGGCCAAATTTTGAGATTTTTTGGGAACTAATCTTTGCAGGCTGGTATGTGCTTGTATCTAAGTCAAATCCACTTGCTTACCAAGCTGCAAGAGTTACTTCCCAAAGAAACTCAAAAATTTGCTATCTGAGAAGGTTCTAGGCCACTTTTTGCTCTTGGGAATCTTCACAGGGGCACTTTTTTTGGGATCTAACTCTCGCAGACTTCTCTGTGTCCTTGTCTCAGTGAGATGGAACTTTAGAGAGCTCTGCGAAGGTTACTTCCCAAGGAAACTCAAAAATATGTTGTTTGAGAAGTTTCTAGGCCATTTTTTGCTCTTGGGAGCCTTCACAGGGGCATTTTTTTTGGGATCTAACTCTCGCAGACTTCTCTGTGTCCTTGTCTCAGTGAGATGGAACTTCAGGGAGCTCTGCGAAGGTTAGTTTTGAGTTTTGAAATTTTTTTTGATTTTACAAAGAATTTTTGAATTTTTTTTGGGTTTTTCTCTATTTTTTCAAAATCTGATGGGAATTAATCCTCGCAGGCTTCTATGCAGGTCTGGGACAGTACCCTGGAGCTGCAACCAGTCATGTGAAGACTCATGCCCACTGGTTTTTGAGAAATCAAAATCTGATGAGATTTTGCCTCTCTTTTTCCCTCCAAAAATAGATTTTGAGATTTTTTTCTGATTTTTATGGATTTTATGGATTAATAAAGGGATTGGATGTTTGGATCTGATCCTTCCACCCCACAGTCTCTCCCTACAGTTGAAACAAACAAAAAAATCACGAAAAAATGGCAAAAACTAACACTACTCACACTATTCTACCTCTAAAATCCGATTTTTTGGTGAAAATGAATGGTGAGAGAGAAGAAAAGAGAGAGAGAGAGAGAGAGAGAGAGAGAGAGAGAGAGAGAGAGAGAGAGAGAGAGAGAGAGAGACAGAGAGAGAGGAAGAAATTTAGAAAACTATGCAGCGAAGCGAGTGTGTGGCGCTCTCCGGCAACAGCGCCACTATTGTATCGTCGATGTAGCATAGGGGTCCGTCACTGGGAGCGGAACCTCACCTTCACCTACATAGCAAAAAGAGAGAGGGAGAGGAGAGAGGGGAGAAAGAGAGTGGAGAGAGAGAGAGAGAGAGAGAGAGAGAGAGAGAGAGAGAGAGAGAGAGAGAGAGAGAGAGAGAGAGAGAGAGAGAGAGAGAGAGAGAACGCCTAGGTTGAGAAAGGCTTTGGGGGCTTGAGCGCCTACCCAAAGCTATTCTATCCCAACATAGAGAGCCACTAGGTAAGGCTTGGCCTACAGTATTTTATGTTAAAATTGAAAAACAATCCATATTGATATTTTGGCTTGCTACAAATGTTGTACCATGCAAGTATGTAGCTCATTAATGCAAAATGCCAAGTTTGGCCTACATAGAACTTGAGCTACATGCTTATGTATTATCTAATTTGATAAATGCAACTTGCATATAGTTTGTAGACATAGAATTAGCATGATTATGCTTGTAGAAACTCGTGGCAACTCACATGCATTAATTGTAAGTGATCCATAGTGACATGCAAGGCATGCACAAAGTTTAATGGACACATGCATGATGATTTGGACATTTCTAGTTAGAACTAGTACACTTGTAAAAAGTTGGTAGAATTTCATGCATGACAAGTGACAAATGTCACATAGACTCTAGATGTCACTTTAGATGTCATTTTGGAATGGATAGATATGGTTCTACCTCGAGCTACCTCAATCTCCATAAATATGTGTAGCTCTCCACACAATCAATGATGAAGAACCAAAGTTTTGTAACTATCTCATGCCATGTTGGATCTAAACAAATATTGCTTGTTATCTCTCTAGCTCTCTCTCTCTAACTCGTGTTGAGGCTAATGCTCATACATTGAAATCTTGTATTTTTAATCATTCTTTGATTCATTGCTATTATATTCTGTTGATTAGCATGCTAGATTGTGGATTAGCCATTTCTTCTAAACTAGATTTTGTTGATCAACCTAAAATCAGGTTATAGTGCCAATCACAAAGCTTAATTAAGATCAGTCACTCTTGTGGACATTCTCCACACGTGTGAATTCTGGAAAATTTGTCATGGTATCAGAGCCACATTAAGCTTTGCATGCTAACAACTCTAATTATACAAGACACTGAGAGCTAAATCGAACAAAAAAACAGTTTTGCACTTTTTCTAACCTTTCTCTGAAGTGTATTTGGATCAAATCGGACTTGAACTGAATTTTTAGACCTGAATTGAGGAAGTACGGAATTCTGGAATTCCGCACATGTGAAAATCAAAGTTTTTTAGTCCCTTTGTTCTCCTTACTTATAGATCCAAAGATAGCAATGTTATAGCTTATGGAAAGCATTTGATCTGTACTTTCCATAGAAATTAAAACCAAATCAATCTGATGTGTCTAGCAAGAGTTATAAGCTCTTAAAGAGGATAGGGATAGGTCCAAAATCCGAGTGACAGCATTTTGATTTGATTCAATTATACTTTGTTCTGAATCCATTGTTTTGAACATCCAACACAAGAAACTGTAGATCAAGACTGAGTTTGAAGTATTTGAACACCCTTTGAGCCTTCTGAGTGTCAATAGTGTTTTCTTTTGAAGCATTTCACACATGCCAAAAGTAGGAATCAAACCAGCCAAAGTGTCTCAAACCACTTTTTGTGTCTGATCTAGATAACTTGTCTTGTTGAATATTTGAGATTCATCTCATATGTAGTTGCAAGTGTTTCACATATGAAGGTAGTTCAACCTTGAAAATACCTATAGTGAAAGAGAGCAGCAACTCTAAATCTGATAGGAACAAGCTCAAACATATTTTAATCCAATAACTAAGAAGTCTTCATTATAATGGCATCTCAAGAAGGATATCTTCTAGAAGCCAGTGAAAGACTAAACACTTCTAATTACTCAATTTGGAAGTTAAGAATGGAGTCTGTTTTGATTCTCCAGGATGTTATGGATATTGTGCTTGGTGTTGAGGAGGAGCCTCAAGCATAGGCTGAAATTCCTAAATATAAGAAGAGAGCTAGAATGGCTCTACATTTCATTAAGATGAATGTATCTAATGAAATTTTGAGAGAGATAGAATCTTGCACTACAGCCAAAGAAGCTTGGGATGCACTAAAGACCATCTATGAAACAAAGAATACTTCTAGAATACTCACTCTTAGGAATCAGATTTTCCAAAGTTTCCAAAGAAGTGAAGAGAGTGCATCTAACTATGTTCTAAGAGTTAAAGATTTACATAGAGAGCTTTCCTATATTGGTGTTACCATTAACCAAGTTGAGCTAGTCTAAGTCATACTGAATGGCTTAAGAGATGACTATGATAATCTTGTTCAGTCTTTTGCTATTAAGGAGAAGTTACCTAATCTAGAAACTCTCCAAGGAATTCTTATTTCTGAAGAATTTAGACAAAGCTATAAACTCTCCAGGATGAACAAACTTGAACATGGTGGAAGTAACAAAGCCCTTTTTGTCAAAGGCAAGCAGAAAGGAAGGAGTAAGAACCAATTCTCTCAAGCATACAACAAAGACAAAGCCAAAGATCGAGATCAAGACGGTGAAGAGGATGAAATATCTCATCCCTCTAACTCAAAAACCAAGAAGAAGAAAGTGAAGTGCTTCTTCTGTGGCAAAAAGGGGCACTATGCCTCTAATTGCTTTGAGAAGAAAAACCAACTCAAGCAAACTAATCTCTCCAAAGAGATTGAAAAAGATTTTGTTGTAGGTGATGGAGAAGGATCACTTATGATGTCCAGTTTTTCTTCATCACCTTTCAAGAAAGATGGAACTTGGTACATAGATAGTGGAGCCTCTTCACATATGTGCTGTTCAAAGGAGTCATTTGACTCAATCTTACCTTTCAAAGGACTCAAGAGATCTATTTACACAGCTAATGATCATGAGTGTCCAATAGAAGGACTTGGCAACATTTCATTAAAACTTGCTTCTTCAAAAGTTCTTGCACTTTCTAATGTTCTTTTCATTCCAAAACTTACAGAGAACTTAATTAGTGTGGGAAAGTTGCTTGATAATGGTTGTGATGTAAAGTTCAACTCCAATACTTGTTTTATCAAGAGAAAAGATGAGATCCTTGCTGATGGAACTAGATGTGGTAGAATTTTTAAGTTGGAGAATGCAAACCTTTGTGAAGTTGTTTTGTTATCTAAGGAGGAGCTGTGGCATAGAAGGTTGGGACATCCTAACTTTACATCTATGTCTTCTATGGTTAAGAAGGAGAAGGCTATTGGTCTTCCAAAATTACTTTCTAAAGATTTCAAGCCTTGTGAGACTTGTGTCATGGCAAAGTCACACAAAAGCCATATCAGAAGTCTTTTATAAAGACTACTTATCCATTGGAACTCATGCATTCAGATGTACATTTTTCCTCTTCTAGAAGTATTGGTGGTGCAACATGTTTTGTCACCTTTATTGATGACTTTACTAGATACACTTGGTTGTATCTACTTTCTTCAAAGGCTATGGTTTTTTATCACTTCCTTATCTTCAAAGCTTATGTAATAAAATAGTTTTCTTGCAAAGTCAAAGCTTTAAAGATGCGATGGAGGAGGTGAATATATCTCCAACAAGTTTCATAATTATTGTGAAGGTGAAGGAATAAAGAGAGAATTTTCTTGTGCCTATTCTCCATTTCAAAATGGAGTAGCTGAGAGGAAAAAAAGATCTTGATGTGAATGTGCTAAAGCAATTCAAGTAGCAGCTTCTTTGCCTATTGAATATTGGGGTGAAGCTATAAATTGTGCAAACTATTTGTGCAATAGATTACCTCACAATGCTCTTGCTGGAAAAACACCTTTTGAAGTCTTGTTTCAGAAAAAACCTAAGGTAGATCACCTTAGAGTTTTTGGTTGTACTTGCTTTGTTTCTATGCCCTTGGAAACAAGATAAAGAGATGATCCTAATTCTATTAAAGGGATCATGGATGGATATGCATCCAACAAGAACGCTTACAGGATCTACGTTCCCTCTACCTCAACTACAATTGAGAGTAGAGATGTGATATTCCATGAAGATCAAAAATACATTCTTGAGAAGGCCGAGTTCAAAGATTCTCACAAAGATACTCCAATCATCACCCTTGAAGATCATCATGGAGAGATGGGGTCGAGATTTGAGGAGGAGTCACCTCGAATTTTTTCACCAAGGAGATCTCAAAGAGAAAGATCCGAGCCTAGAAGGCTTACCTATGAAGATAGAGGAAAGCGAGTACTTGATAAGAGACAAAAATTTACGCATTCGGCTTTGTCTTCTCTGATTACTGTATCTCCATCAATATTATGTCCACTTTTTGATGTCAATATTGTTGGTGAATAGACAGTTGACTGTGGAAAACCAAGTTGACTTTAGATTCTAAGAAACTCCTCCTCATAAGGTAGATCATCTTCTTTGTTGCGCATTTCCTCCACAGCCATTTTCAAGCAATCTTTCCTTGAATAAAACTTATCATTATGTACATTGTCAACACCAGGGAGAAGATCATCAGCATCAAAATCAATTATATCCAAAAATTCATTAAGCTCTTTGTTCAAAATGCAAAGAGTCTCAGCTTCAGTGAAGTAAAAAAGATCCGATATATCCGATATTGTCAAAAAGGAATTATCATCTATGTTATAAGTAGGAAAAGTGATCAAAGATTTATCAGAAGGAGAAAGGGTAGTGGGTGTTCTAGGGCCTATAAAAGTAGCCCTATTTTAAGCATGATCAAAATCAAAACAATCATCTAAATAACACTTGTATCAATAAAAAAAGATATCTATATCTACAATCTTTGACTTTTCAGACTTTGTACCACTAAAAAAAGCTGCTTCAGAAGTGGAGAGCACAGCCTTCGAATCATCAAAAATATTTACCAAAAGAAAAAAAATAAAAATAGACTAAAAATCAACAAATCTACATTTTTTATTATGAATTGGGCACTCATCTATAGACTTGAAATCATTATGTAACTTGGTAAACATTCTATCAAGCTTAGCTTTATAAATATGCTTGTCGAGTGCCACCAGGTCCTGATAATGAATCATGTCCTTATTCTGAGATCTGAATAATGGAGTACTGAGCAGAGACTTAAATCTGAGATATATTTCAGAAAATGCCTCCACACCAGGGCCCTCAGTTATAGAAGATAGAATAAAAAAAAAAAGTAGAAAAAAGAGATTTGAAATAGTCCAACCTATCAGTAATTCCAAATCATTAAAAAAAGAAAACAAACTGGATTCAAAATTAGAAATTTCAAACAAAAATAACAGAACTAAAATTTCAAATATCGTTCTCAGGCGCAAACCGTAGGTCAGACAAGCACGTCAAGCCAACGTGCGCTCGAGAGAGATATTTGAAGTTGGAGTATCAGATCCGAGCGCACGAACACAGAGTAGAAATGAAAAAGGATGCGAAGCGCGCTTGAATGTGATACCGGACGATGCAGTATCAGATCCAGGCGCATAATAGTCAACGAAAGTGTCGTGAGTATTTCCTGCACAGTAATAAACAAGTGGGTCCCACCACTTAAAATGACAAAATTTTCAGAATTCACACATGTGGGGAATGTCCACAAGAGTGACTGATCTTAATTAAGCTTTGTGATTGGCACTATAACCTGATTCTAGATTGATCAACAAAATCTAGTTCATAAGAAATGGATAATCCACAATCTAGCATGCTAATCAACAGAATATAATAGCAATGAATCAAAGAATGAATAAAAATACAAGATTTCAATGTATGAGCATCAGTCTCAACACGAGTTAGAGAGAGAGAGCTAGAGAGATAGCAAGCAATATTTGCTTAGATCCAAAATGGCATGAGATAGCTACAAAACTTTGGTTCTTCATCATTGATTGTGTGGAGAGCTACACATATTTATGGAGATTGAGGTAGCTCGAGGTAGAACCATATCTATCCATTCCAAAATGACATCTAAAGTGACATCTAGAGTCTATGTGACATTTGTCACTTGTCATGCATGAAATTCTACCAACTTTTTACAAGTGTACTAGTTCTAACTAGAAATGTCCAAATCATTATGCATGTGTCCATTAAACTTTGTGCATGCCTTGCATGTCACTGTGGATCACTTACAATTAATCAAATTAGATAATACATAACCATGTAGCTCGAGTTCTATGTAGGCCAAACTTGGCATTTTGCATTAATGAGTTACATATTTGCATGGTACAACATTTGTAGCAAGCCAAAAAATCAATATGGATTGTTTTTCAAATTTAACACTCCTCCTAAAAATGATCTATATTGATTTGAACATGGATCTTGGTATAACTCCAAGGTTGGCTCTATGCTTGTTGAAGGAACTTTTGCTCAAAGGTTTGGTGAGCATATCTGCAATGCAAGATGATGTGTCGATGTGCTCCAATTTGATTTCACCTCCAATGAGCTTCTCTCTCACGAAGTGATGTGCAACTTCGATATGCTTGCTCCTTGCATGGAATATTGGGTTGTTGGCAAGGGCTTGAGCTGAAATGTTGTCACACATGATCATAGGTATATTTTCTTCCATGATTACCTTTAGCTCCACTAGTAACCTCTTGATCCAAAACACTTTCTTTTTTGTTGTAGTGAGCGCCTTGTACTCAGCTTCACATGATGAGAGTGATACAATATCTTGCTTTTTGGAAAGCCAAGATATCAAGTTTTCTCCAAGATATATGACATAAGCACTTGTAGATTTTCGATCTGCTTTATCACTTGCAAAATCCGAGTCAGAATAACCGATAATAGAAAGATCTTCACTTTTATATAATAAACCAAAATCAAAAGTTGAAGATATATATCTAAGCACTCTCTTGGCCTTTTTCTAATGATAAATTGAAGGATTTTGCATAGCCTGGCTCAACTTATGAACACTAAAGCTTATGTCAGGTCTAGTTATTGTGAGCCAAATTAAAGAGCCTATAAGACTTCTAAAAAGTGTGATGTCTTCGAAGGATCTTTCATCACCTTTGTTAGAGTCCTTTACATTTTGTTCCATAGGTGTTTCTATACTCTTACAATTCAACATATTGAGCTTTTTTAAAATTGAAAGAGCATACTTAGATTGACATATGAAAGCTTTATCTTTAAGAAAGTCAATCTCTAATCCTAGAATATAGTGTATACTGGAGCTTACTTTGTTTTTTATCATTTCAGAAAACAATTTTCCTTGATGATTTCGCAATTTGTCGAGGAGGGCAGAGATCTTCTGCTGGAAAATTTTCAAGAGATCATGCACTGGGGCACTATCTGAAGTCCTTCAAGAATAATGAGATAAATGTTGCCCATTCAAAGTTTCATCAACATGGTGAAACTATGATTATGGCAATCAAGGCACTGTCTCATTTTCTTGGAGGACATAATTTCAATAAGGTGCATAAAATAATTTTTGTAAAGAAAACTATTGCGGTTAAAATTTTAGAATATGGACCAGTGAATTCCATGCTCAGATCATCTCATTTTGCAGTGTATGCTGCTTACGTTGATCTGAGTAAGCATGAAAACTATGAGCTATTGGATCCATACGAAAGAAGAAAATTGTTGCATGATTCTAAGTTGCAACTTTCATTAGAAAAAATATCGGAAGCAGATTAGATACTGCTGAATTGTACTCTGTAAATATATTTTTATTTAATATACAAAATTTTATTGTGTATCTATAGCCTACTGGCTTGTATAAATTTGCATGTTTTTTGAAATTTTTTATAATCAGTCGATTTTGTATTATGATGAATTTGGATTCTTCTGTAAAATGATTGAAAAAGTTGCAGTATATAGCTGTTTTTTGTGCTAGTCCCGGCATGTTGTGTACTTTTATGAAATGCCGCTCTTGCTTGCTAATGAGATTTTTTCATTCCTTGTGATGACCATATGCTAAGACTTTCACTATTTCTTGCAAAGAATGTCGAATGATGTCGTAATATGTGCTGCATGTCATAAAAACATAATCTAAATCAGTACCAAAAGTATCTAATTTAATTGCACATATTTGTCTATCGTAGTGTAAAATCAAAATCTTACCATATAATGTGTTATATGATCAATACCTCATACACTTTGAACTGCATCCACAAATTTATTGGTTGTTTTCTGTATCATTTGAACATCAGTATTTAAAAATTTATCTTTTCTCAAGTATTTCACCATGTTGTCTAACTTTTTTCAAACTTCTACTTTGTGTATACGAGTAGAACCTTCTTCTTTGAAATCTTGAGTTGCTGCAATAATTTATTTCCAAACCGTGTATTGAACCTTAGATTGTTTGCCAAAATAATTTGATAAAAATCTTCGAGCTTTAGATCCTCCAATGCTCGGCTTGCATGGAATATTTCATGTTTTACCTGATAGAAATCTTCGAGCTTTAGATCCTCCAATGCTCGGCTTGCATGGAATATTTCATGTTTTACCTGATAGCTTGTCATCTTTTTTTATTTTAATGTGGCCTTTATGTAAGCCGGCTTTGGACAACACATCCTCTAATCTGGAAATAGCTTCCTTCGCAAAGGCCTCTGGTTCGAAATTCCATGCAAACAAGATGTGAAGGTATATTATTTTTTCTATAATACGCACCTCCACATGCAATGGACAGATATGAACATTTTGTAGAGGAATCGGTAGTACAGGTTTCCAATTAGGATCTTCTCGATCTCTTGATATTCCTGTACTCCTTGTCATGTCTTTTGTTGTTTTCATGCAGTACAAATAAGGGTGTTTAGAGTTAGCACCATGAGATACATTGAACATACATTTTAATGTCTTCAGATCTCCTGCTAAATGTCATTCAATGTTGAAAGTGCCAATTCCAGAAATATTGAGTGGAACTCCCTCCATGTGATTTTTTAATGGCAGGATATGATGTTTTATTAAATATCTATGAGAGAATGTTATGGTCTTCTTTCAGCACCTATAAGAGAATACAAAAACGTGATTAGCCTCATAATATTAACACAGAAAAGATTTTAAATATGAAATCCATATTCAAATGATTATCCCTGTTTATTATGCGAAGGAACTGCTATACCTGAAATGTTGCCAACCACCAGATATCATTTTCTGATTGAACACTGAAATTGAGGCCTTTTGAGTCTTTTGAATTTGAAAGTGCTCCATTCATGATTGTGAGATTGACTCTTTCCAATTTTTGTCCTTTTATAATTTTAGACTCATCTAACTTGAGAACAACTATCAACTTGTTATTGACATTCTCATTTGTAATACCGTAAAAATTTATGATGAATGTTAATAACTGATTAATGTCAATAAATAAATTGTTGAAATTGTTATATGCTAGACTTTCTCCTTTCGAGCAATACACTTCATTGATATGAAATGGATTACCAACTATTGTCTGCATACCATGGTTTAACATGTCTCTTTTTTTTTAAAGATGAAATGGTCATGGGATTGGAAACTTTTTTATATTTACCTTGCAAATGCCTCCTTTATCATCTTAAACATTGTTGCATATGTTTTCCTACTGATGCTAGAAAAGTCACATGCCCCCTGAAGCAATGTAGTGTCTAATATTTTTTCAACTTCATCCATAATGCTATCAGTAACTGAAACCTTAATCTTTTTCATTTTGTTATTATTTAACATTGATTTCATAGATTTAGAAGTCAAAATAGAGCCTAGTGAGTTTCCAATTGAAATTTCATCGGCCAAATGGTCTTCAACAACCAATGCTGATCTGCATTGCAAACATAATGTTCATGAAAATGTCAATAGAAATTAGGACACTCATAGTATTCACAGCAATATATAATAAGCAAATCAACAGAAAGTTGAAATGAATAAATAACAAAATTAGTGATTATGAATGAATCAAAAAGTTCAAGCAATATTCAATACCAAATAAGCTATAACTTACTTGAATGCACGGATTCGTCTTTTTCTATGACCTCCTCTGGATGATAGATCACATATATCCTTGTTTACCAGTCTTTTTCTCTTGTTGCTTCGGACCTTTCTGTTGAGCACATCCATATCTTTAACAAAAGACAAATATGAGATACGCATGGATTGAAATGCAATTTTTATCTCATCATTACTAGTTGTATAATGATGCAAAAAAAATTTCAACCTTTGGATCTCCTCCTTGAACATCTCATTTTCATCCAAACAAGTTTTCATCTTTGTAAATTTTTCTTCGCAATCCTTTGATATTTTTCTTGATTCCTCTTTCAAATAATGTATTCTTTGCATTGAATGTGCATTCCCATAGAGCAGGGCTAGATCCATTTGATCTAGATTTGGTTGCGTAAGTTCTATTGGTTCAACATCCTAGACTTACATCTTTAGTAGGAGATCTTTATAGGGGACAATAGGTATGTTTTTAAGAAAATTCCCTAATTTCTAATGTTGGGGGGATAACCTTAGTCATTTTTTTTTTTAATTTTTTTCTCCAATCGATGACAATTGATTTTTGCTCATAATTGGCCTTCATTTTTTCTAACTAAAGATGTTTAAAAAAAGGGCACACTATCAAATTGGGCTAGCAGGAGTAGTAAATGCGATTGCCATAGTTTTTTGTACAAATAAAAAACAATTTTGCTACAAAGCCATAGCTTATGTAAAAAACAAATATGGTAAGCAAAAAGAAAACATCAGAAAGTTGAAAGAGAAGCAAGCAGCATGGTGACGGCCCACAAACCTCAATCCACCTACAAGCAGCTTTCATCCTTTCTCCTCTTTTTTTAATAATTTATTGTTGATTTGCCATATTTTTCTAGGTTCTACTCTTTGTTTATCTCAGTGACTGAAACAAAACAAGGATGTCTCTACTACAATATGAGGCTTATGCCCACTGTTGCTCTCTACTCATTATTTAAGTTTGTTGGGATTTTTGGTTTAGTTACATAAAACAACAAAAACGAATAGATGTCAAAAAGTTTTCGGTGCGGTTTTTTTTCACCAAAAAGGAGTTAAAAATTCAAATTCGTACCGTTATAATTTAGCAAAAGTCTCAATTTTTCTAGTTCTTGCAACAAGAGTTACATTTTCTAATTCTAGAAAAAAAAATTGCAGCTTTGTCAATAAAAGACAACATTTATTGAATATCTTTTGATAGGAAAACAAAAATCTTTTTTGTAGTGACAAAAAACCAGAATTTGGTAAAAACCCAAAATGTAGCCACTCAAAACCATATTTAAGAAGCAAAAGCTCTATTCTCAAAAGCATAACGGAATTACCACAATTGAAATGCAAAAATTTCAATCTTTAACTAAGGGCCGTATTTTGCACAAAGAAAACCAATATGACAACCTAAGTTGCTTAAATAAACTGCCTTAAATAAAAGTGCAAAAGCAATTTGACATTTCCTATGCCAAAAAAATTTGCAAATCTTGGCTAGCAAGCAGATTCGATTCACTTCAAAAATCTACTTTTCAAGAGCTTGATTCAACAACCTTGTTGCAAAACTTGCTAGTGCACTAACCTTGCAACAAAAATCCTCTTGAAAAATCGTAAATTTGCTAGAAACAAAGTGAATCAAACAATGCAAGGTAGCCACTAAAAACATTGGCGTTAATCTAGTGGATATCTCATGGTGTGTCATTCAGCCACCCGACAAGCATTGTGCTCTCTCGATACATGTTTGTAATGTCTTTTGTAGATGCATATGGTCATGGCCTAAGTCTAGGGTAGGGTGTGAGTGTGCTCCACCATGTGGTCTCTCCCCAACACATAACTCTCTCAATAGTTGTCATCTCTACTAACCTGAGCCACCACTCAATAAGCCCTCTCCCAATTGATTTCTTTGATGGAAATGATCCCTTGTAGATGACGATTAAAATGCTATTGTTAATGGAGGGCGTGATGTAATGAAGTATATAATGGCGCTCATGATAGCCATTATATACTTTATTAGTAAAGGTAAGATGAACTGGGTCGGGATGGCCCTACAACTGATAATGAAATAGGTCATGATGGACCAAGAATTAACAAACCTCAAAAACCACCAAATACTAATACATAATGCCCATGGATGCACCCTAACCCCTAAATCCTAAACCTAGAAAAAAACTATGCAAGGTGGTCTCCTACACATGAACCACATGAATGCTCAAGGTGACCACCTATGCCAAAAAAGCTTGAAAATATCCAATCAGTTTCTCTTTAGCAACCCTATAGCCAATCCTAGCAACAAGATTCACTCAAAATAATGCACCATAGATTCCAATCAAGCAAAGGAAAAAATGGTGAAAAAAAAACTCTCAAAAAGGGGTTTTGCTTTGCAAATCCTCAGACACTCACTTTTTCCATCTTCTATGCGCTACAATCACCTCCTGTAGATCACTAGCTTCACATAGAAACATCCATTTTGACCTCCTATTGCTCTCTCCAAAAGCTCCATAACAAGTGCATCCAAAATTAAGTTCTGCAACTATCATAAAAACAATATTAAGGTTTTTTTGTTTACAACGTTCCAAAGTTCCAGAATACTGGTTTTCAAAATGCCGCTCTAATGCAACTAAAGAGTTAATTAGCATCAACTAGCTTGAGCCTAGCATATGGTAGTCAGTACTAGACCTAAGGTTAAAGGATACCCTTAGTAATAAGAAGAATGATTTAAGTCTAGGACTCAGTAAATTACTTGATAATTAAAACTTAAACACAATGTTAGACAAAAGCCATCAGAGCTAGAAAGTTTGTTGTTGTGACAGTCAATTTTGTCAAGCTATGTATAAATTTGATCATTCTTAAATTTAAAAATACAGATTTTATCCAATTAACCATATACTTCTTGCAACGGCCTAATACAACCTAAGACAACATTCAAAGTGGATAGCACGGCCATCTTGGAATTGGAACAACGATGTACTTGTTTTTTATGTTGGCAAAGTTCCAAAACTATCTTCCCCTCTTTTTTTTCCTTTCATTTGTATCCACCTGCATTTACATTTCCTTTCTCTATGGCCCTTGCTCATTGGGCCTTTGGCTCTTCTCTTCTTGCTCACACTTCCTTGCTTGCCCATCCAGGGCCTTTTCCTCTACCTTTTGGCACTGGCATTCATCTTTTGTTTTAAGGCAGCTTTTGTCTGGCGTACAAAAATTGCCAGAAGTTAGAACCACAATCATGATTCGCACATCAAACATTTGAAGTATTTTGTATATCAATCTACAGTTGACTCCTTAACAAAGTATATGTTGCCACCATTTGAAGAAAACAGGAACACTAGGGGAAGCTACTCAACTCGACAAACAAAAAGGTCTTGAAGCAGAGCAGAAAAGAAAAAAATATTCTTCTTGACTCTGACACAAAAGAGCTTTTGGATGAGCTTCAAACATTACCATGCAAATTCTCTTTATAAACATAGAAATTGATATTGTGAATGCGTGAACCTCTTCATTTTGGGCACATTCGAAAGAAAGCAAGTAAGATTGTTCTTTTCAAAAATTCTCAAGGATGTTGCAATTTGAGATACCAGTTTACCACATCAAGATGCTGATGCTGCCTTCTAAGTCCTCCACATCGAACGCAGCTGAGCATAATTCATGTTTGGGGTTGCTGCAGTGAAATTTTAAAAGACATGATACCCTCCATTTCATAGCTAATAAGCTCCAGTTGTGAGATTATAGTGATATAGATACATCCAAAATACAGATCTTGTGACTAGCTTCTATCCTATTCAGTCCTTGAGGAGCTTCATCTGATGATCTGGTTTAAACTAACTTCTGGATGACTGTCCCATCATGTAGGCAAAGTTGCTTTGTCCAATATTGTGTCACAATGTATAGGAGCACTTCGAAATTTTCTTAAGTACTGGTTCAAATCATAACAAAAAGATGAGTTCCAAGCCATTTTTGCAGTTACGTACTTGCAAAAATGCAGGAATTTTCCAGCTTTCTGCACATGCAGGCATGGCACACATGAACCCAGTCGAACATCATAGAGTCCACTGAAGGGACTCTCCACATTCTAAAACTATATACCGTGAAAATCTGCTTGCTTGTTAATTGCAACAAGGGTAACACGAGGGGCTAAGACACTCTAGCGACTTCTAAAATGTCCAAAATATCAAACCTGTATAAAGAGACGAGACCAGAAATCAACTGGCCAAAACCATTTACAACTGAAAATTCTCAGTAGCTCATTCTGTATCTGGTCTACTACTGTTTGCTTTGATCCACAGTTTAAGCACAAATAACCTACTAGAATGACTGATAAAATGGTGCTGGGTCGGACGAATACGAAAGCCAGATCAGATAAAAAGAGATCGAATCGTAAAGCTGGCAGACCTTAAAAAGATAGATGGAAGTGAAATGACAAGTTAGCTGCCCTTCAGCTAAAAAGGATCAACCAACTCATCCACTCATGTTGCTGACTGATGGATCCATGTCAATGCCTCCATGCTTCAGCTTTGCAAGCTCAACCTGAGTCTGCATAAACAAATTCATTCTTTGCAGCTCCAAATCCCTTGTAAACTCCATCCGGATCTTTTCCAGCTCCCTCAGCTGCTGCTGCTTACTATTCTCTATTTTCTCAAAGATCTCTCCAAACTTCGAGATTGCTTTTGCCAGAATCCGGTATGGTGCTTCCTTGCGCTTCTTTGAACTCTTGTGATCACCATTTACATCATTTCCTACATTTCCATGTGCGGAGCTGGAATACTTGCCAAGATTCCTCTTTGATCCAGACCCAGTTGAGGCAGAGGCCTTGGGCTCTTCCTGCCTTGAGGGTTTTCCACCATCCATCTGAAAAGCTGAAATATTTTCAACAATCTGCCCTGCATCGGCTACACTAATTAGGCCCCCACCTCCACCACCCCGTTTGGGTGTGGAATCAAGCAGTTTCTCCAGCACAGAAAAGAAGGGCCATTTGCTGCTACCCCCACCCATGGACACTTTCTGCTTCTCGTGCTTAAATTTCTTCTTCAGTGTGTCAACCCTATTCTTGCACTGCACATCCGTCTTGTGGGTTTTGCTCTTGCTAGTCACCATTTCTGCCACCTGAGCCCAGTGTTCCAGTTTCAAGTTAGACCTATTCAGCTGCATACATTTCTTTCCCCAAGCTTCCAAAAGCGCGAATGTGGCTACTTCATTCCAATCATCCCTTATGGGTTGCTTCTCTGCTTCCATCGCTGCCATGGGGGGGGCAAAGATAACCTCCGGCTGCGACAGAGAGAGGGCTGCAGAAGCAAGGGGATAAAGGTGCATCTGAGATGAGGGTTGGATATATCCAAACAGTTGCCCCTGCTTCCTTTCTGCTTCTGCATCCACTGCCTCCTCTTCTTCCTCTTCCTCTTCCTCTTCTTCTTCTTCTTCTTCTGCTTCTTCTTCTTCTTCGTCCTCATCTTCGTCTTCTTGGTCATCCTCTTCTTCTTGCTGTGGATCATGCGCGTACTGATTCCTGAGCTGCTGTTGGTGTTCTTGTTGGACGTGGAGATGAGGGGGCGGCTGCTGGGGCTGATAGAAACGATGAAGGTGGTGGTGGTGGTGATGGGAGTAGGCCTGGTGCTGCGAGCGCTCCTGCTCTTCCATGGCTGATGCTGCTGCTTCTTTCAAATCGAAGCCTGTGAGTGAGTGTCAGCCACTGGTAACAAGGAATCGCTCTCAGTTGCAAGAAATGAAAGCCATTTCCTCACTCCCTCGCTCTAGATCTCTCGCTTTGTATGTATGTCTCTCTATTTTAGGCAACGCCACATGCAAAACTCACTTGACCGGGTTGTAACCACATGGCTAAAATATATGCAAAAACATAAGGGTTATTGGGAATCATTGTATGCTCTTCGACGTAGTTTATCCCTTCAACAAGCACCCTTACAACACTTCAATAGCAACCACTGAAGGGAAGATCAATTGAAGGCAAGATCAACATGCACTTCAGTAGCAACAACTGAAGGCAAGATCAATAGGTAGCAACAACTGAAGGCAAGATCAATAGGTAGTGTTCTACATCATCCATCAACTAGCGACCATCACCAGAATAGCTATATACTAGGCATTAGTTGGAGGCAACCATTAATGTTTGAGTAAATCACCTAAATCGACTAATCCTCAAAAGTGTTTGGATTGGATTTTGGGGTAAGAAATGAGGCATCCTACCTTCAATCTGATATGCTTTGTACTTTTTTTGGGCAAGTTTAGTATACATTGCACTATTTGAAAGATGGAACAAAGATGCCATTACAGTCTTCAAATTATCCTTGTGTCATGCTCACAAAGAGTATTCCCATAAAATTTGATGTAACCTTCTTATAAATTTGATCACTATGAAATTTTCAACTCCTTGAAGTTGCAATCCATGCAATGAAGAGACGATAGGGTTCTTCAAAAGAGAAATGGATGTACAAAATACAATGGTAAAGCTATGCAAAGATGACTTTTTTCTATTAGAACTATGTTGGAAAGAGATATTCAAGTTAGATGCCCTGAGAAGAAATGCTCTAATTAAGTTGCAAATTATACTATGACAAATTTCAAACTTTGAATGTTGATTTAGGTTTAGGTTTAAGGGCAATAATGTGAAATTCGGTCCTCTTACAACTATGTTGGATACAATGGTACAACCGTGTAGAAGATGATTCACTAGTAGAACTATGTAGAAGATGATTTAGTCTTTATAAAGGCTCAAATTTCTAAACACATGATCAAATTTTTCTAGAATTCTTCGATACTGGATCGACTCGAGAAATTTTATATTTTTTGATTCAGTATTTTTCGAGTCATTGTACATTTTTTGATACTTGTAAATTTCAATATTGTCAGTCTAAAATCCGATCAGACGACTTCGCGTTGACAGTCCGCCCACTTTGTACATGCATTAACTATAATGAGATGGTTGTAATAACTGCAACAAAAGGTAGTTGTAGATATTTTTGTAGGATATCAATCCTAGACTCTTCATCGAAAAACTTCTGATTATTATTCGAGTTTTCGTAACTAGAGTTATCACTCTCAACGACTGTAAGCTGAAGTTATCACTTCAAGCATTGTACTCACTATTCGATATTAATCAGAGTGCAAATTTTCAGTCCTACTATTGTAGCATTTCATTGCGCATTTGTCTGAATCATTCAATTTGAATATTCTGCTGTTGTTTGTGGCGTTTCCGATTCGCACACGCTCGAGCTTCCGCTGATTGACCTCTCGATTTTTGACAAAGGGAAGGCACTTCATCTTGTCAGAAATGGTAAACTTCTGCAACTTTGTCGCAGCACGAACAAGATACGAAAGTCAAACGAGAACAATTTGTGACAGTCAATGTCCCTTGACTCGAAGCACGAACGATTCCCGAATTATTCTTGGATCGTAAACACACCTCCAGGACCGCAGACCACAAAGGGATGCAAAACGAAAAACTACGAAACAAATGAAGAAGAATCTTTCGCGCTGCCAGCTGGCAGCTCAACAGGCTTCACACCCAACTAAAATGAATAGCAACGACGGAGACTAACTAACTAGTTGATTAGCGTTAACTAGTTTTGTGATTCTACATCTAGCTATCCTATAAGACTCCACACAGTGGAGGTATAAACGGTGCTCTCTGGATCACAAAAATTATCTGAATACAGAGATCTGTAAGAGACAGAGAAGGAGAGGTAGCGAGTAGAGCAGAAAAATACTAGAAATTATAGCTAAGCATGAAAGTCTGCCAACGAGCAGAACACAGCGAAAGAGCAGAGTGTCATTCTGCCAATGAGCGAGACACTGACAATCTCGCTCTAAAAACTAAACTGATAATACAGTCACTCTATTTTCGTGCATCTCCCTATCTTGTGCTATCATTTGTCTTGATTGCTAGAATAGAATGTGTTATGTGATGTGTAGTTGCGTGTCTGGGATCCTATAAACCACTTCCGTGCAAAGAAAAATTCAAAGACACAAAATGGTTCGGGAATAAAAAGAGAGAGAAGAAGAAAACGAAATACTCTTGCTTCCGCGACATGGTATCAGAGCAAACAGGTTATCACTATTGATATCCCAACAGTGATTCTTCCAGACAACACAATATGGCTACAAAAATCCAGACTAGAGTAGCAATCAGTCTCGATGGCGCAAATTACAGAATCTGAAAATTCAAAATCAAAACGCTTCTGAAGGGCGAAGGGATCTGATCGGTGACCGAGCTCTCAGAGGTGCTGCCTCCAGAGGGAGAGCCGAGGAGAGCTGAATGGATTAAAAAGGATGAGCACGCAATGGCGATCATCATTTCGTCCATAAATGAAGTTCTACTCATGTAGATTGAAGACTGCAAAAGTAGCCATGCAGTGTGGGAAAGATTAAAGCAGAAGTATGAAGTGAGGACTGCAGCTTCAGTCATGCACCTTCACAATCAGCTGCAATCCATACGGTGGGATGGCAACCAGTTGGATCAGCACGTTGATAAGATCAGAACTATCTTCGCTCAACTCGCTGCATCAGGACAGGAGCACCAGGTCCCAGCGCCACAACAGCTAATGTACTTCATGAAATCTCTACCGACGTCCTATCAGCCGTTGAGAATGCTCATACTGAGTCTACTAGATATGACATTCGACAAAGCAATCAGTCTTGTCGCTGATTAGAGACTAAAGAGAGATGAAGGAGAGGGAAGCAGTGATCAAGAGAAGGCTCTCTTCATGAAAGGAAAGAAGAAGAATGAAAACAAGCCAAGATCTGAGAAGACGAAGTTCTCGAATCAACAATCTTCTTCCTGCGATCACTGCCACAAACCAGGCCATACGGCCAACAAATCCTGGTTCAATCCAGCAATACCTTGCATGCACTGCAAGAAGAAAGGGCATTCTGCATACGACTGCAGATTCAACCCAAAAAAGAAAAACAAATTGAAAAGGCAAACGTTGCAGAGTCATCAAAGGATGCTAAAAGAGGTGACGAAGCTTTCACGATACTCGACGAAGCTTTGACAAGCTACTCTAAACATGACTACAATGTAGTCATCGATTCAGGAGCAACATCTCACATAACCTGCAACAAGAAGATCTTGATCAACTTTTGTGAACTTGAAAATGACAGAGCGGTGATTTTAGGCGATGGAAACAGACGCGATGTCAAAGGCATCGGCTCTCTACAACTAGAACACTGTCAGGCCAAGCAGAGCTGCCAGGACACTTTATGTGCCCTCACTCAAGAAGGATCTGCTATCTGTCTCCAAGATGACAGATCTAGGCATTCGAGTTTTATTCGATGACAACACTTGCCGCATGATTGAGAAGACGACAAACAAGCTGCTGACGGTTGGATGCAGAGAAGGAAACCTCTACTAGGCCAAAATAATCAGCAACTCTGATAGCATATTAAATGCTTCAGAAAACGAAGATCAGCTCTGGCATAGGAGAATGTATCATTTGAACATGTGGAGCCTGTATGACATGAGCAGAAAGGACATTGTCACAAGTCTCAAGATTTCAAGGCCCGAGGCTGAGTTCTGCGAAGCTTGTCAGAAAGGCAAGCAACATCGAAATCCATTCACACACGAGGGAAGAAGAGCCAAGGAAGTTCTTGAGCTCATCCACTCTGATGTCTGTGGACCGATGAAAACAGATTCGCTCTCAGGTTTGCTCAAGATTCTGCGAAGAACAGAAAATCGAACACCAGTTCACTCCTACATACACACCAGAATACAACGGTGTGACAGAAAGAAAAAACAGATCGCTAGTCGAAGGAGCCAGATGCATGATGGCACAGGTTCAATTGCCCGGTCAATTCTGGACCGAGGCAATAGCTGCAGTTGTACACCTACAGAACAGATCTACAATGACAGTGCTGAAAAACAAAATACCATACGAAATGTGGATAGGCAGAAAGCCTGATCTGTTATACGTACGAGTGTTTGGATGTGCAGCATACAAGCACATTTCGAAAGAAAAGAGAAACAAGCTCGACGACAAATTTGAGAAAACAATCATGGTCGGCTACTCGAATGGAACACATGTGTACAAACTCTACGATGCAACCACAAAGATGGTTTTTTCGATCAGAGATATGAAGTTCAATGAGTCCACATTTCCTGGACTAAAAGACGAAAGAGGCCATGAGATCTTCACACTGCTGCCTATTCCAGAGGGAGATCGAGGACAGACATCAAATCAGAATGCAAAGCCCCAGACTCCAGAGCAGCAGGAAGCGGAGGATCGATCCCACTAATAAGAAATGTTCGAGCAGCGAAGAAACGAACCTCGAAGGTCAACAAGACAAACAAGACCTCTAGACCGCTACTCTGACAATCTTCAATGGACCAAAGACATGTAATTCGAGTATTGCAGCTTACAGAAGAGCCAGCAACATACCAAGAAGCTATCCAAAGTCCAGAGGGAGAATTCTGGAAGCAAACAATGTCAGAGGAGATCAAGTTGATGAGGCGAAACAAGGCATGGACATTAGAGCCACTACCAAAAAATAGAAAAGTAGTCGACTACAAGTGGGTGTACAAGAAAAAGTTGAAATCAGATGGCACTATTGGCCACTACAAAGCAAGGCTTGTCGTGAAGGGCTACACGTAGAGATATGGTGTTGACTATTTCGACACATGTTTGCCCATGGTCAAGATGACAAGCATAAGGCTACTCCTTGCATACGCCACACAGTACAATTTTGAAATTCACCATTGACATGAAAACAACTTTTCTCCACGGAGATCTAGAGGAGGAAATTTTCATGAAGCAACCTGAAGGCTATGAAGACCCTGACAACAGACAATATGTCTGTCGATCGCAGAGATGCATCTACAATCTAAAACAGGCATCACGAGCCAGGTACAAAAAGCTTGATGGTCTTCTGAGGTCTCTAGACTTCAATCCTACTCAGCTAGACTGCAATGTCTACATCAAAAGAGTAGGAAAGGATTTTGTGATACTGACCATTTTCGTGGATGATTCGCTGATGATATGAAATTCCTTGATGCTGATCAAAGACACGAAGAGTCAAATTTTTGAAAGCTATGAAATCACAGATCTTGGAGAAACAACAAAATGCCTAGGGTTGGAGATCAAACAAAGGACAAAATACACTTGAGTCAGTCAGAATATGCTAGAAAAGTGCTGAAGTAGTACCACATGATGGACTGCAAAGACAAAGCCACACCAATGATAGTTGGAGCCAAGCTCACGAAACAAGATTGCCCAAAAATGAAAGAAGAAGAAAAACGATGGCAAGTATACCCTACCAGAACTTAATCGGTAGTCTGATGTACTTGAAAATCTGTATCAGACCTGATCTGGCTTTCTTTGTTTATGCATTGATCCAATTCTCTTCAAATCCTAGTATGGCACATTGACAAATGGCCAAACTAATTCTACAGTATCTGTATGGTACCCAGAATATTGGATTAATCTACAGAGCTGAAAACAAAGAAAAAAGATTCGAGCTGCATCACTATAGTGATGCGAGCTGGGCGAGCTGCAAAGATGACAGCAAGTCCATTACTGGAGGATGTACAATAGCGTGCGGAACTGCAATCAGCTGGATATGCAAAAAGAAAACCTTGGTAGCTCAATCCTCTTGCGAAGCTGAGTATGTTGCAGCCTCGAAAGTGGCGAATGAGGTAGTGTGGCTACAAATGATGTTGGAGGCAATCGGGATACCACAAGAAGGGCCAAGCATGATGATGATGGACTTCAGAGTGCCATCTATCTATCCCAGGATCTCGTCTTCCATTGCAAGACAAAGCACATACCTCTGAAGTACCATTACATTCGAGATTTGATCTCGAAAGGAGAGCTCGAGGTCCAGTATATTTAAATCATAAAATATGATTGCAGATCTGCTCACAAAACCGCTCGACAAGCCACTCTTTGCCAAGCAAAGAAGGTCAATTGGATTAAACGAACAAAGCTGCAAGGTTCAAGAGGGAGTATCAGAAATGGTGAACTCCTGCAACTTTGTCGCAACACGAACAAGATACGAAAGTCGAACAAGAACAATTCATGACAGTCAACGTCCCTGGACTCAAAGCACGAACGTTTCATGAATTATTCGTGGATCGTAAACACACCTCCACGACCGTGAACCGCAAAGGGACGCAAAACAAAAAACTACAAAACAAACGAAGAAGAATCTTTCGCGTTGCCAGCTGGCAGCTCAACGGGCTTCATGCCCAGCTGAAATGAATAGCAACGACGGAGACTAACTAACTAGTTGATTAGCGTTAATTAGTTTTGTGATTCTACGTCTAGCTATCCTGTAAGACTCCACACCGTGGAGGTATAAACGATCCTCTCTGGATTACAAAAACTATTTAAATACAGAGATTTGTAAGAGACAGAGAGAGAGAGGTAGCGAGTAGAGCAGAAAAATACTAGAAACTATAGTTGTGCATGAAAATCTGCCAACGAGCAGAACACAACAAAAGAGTAGAGTGTCATTCTGCCAATGAGCAAGACACTGACGATCTCGCTCTAAAAACTAAGCTGATAATACAGTCGCTCTATTTTCGTGCATCTCCCTATCTTGTGCTATCATTTGTCTTGATTGCTAGAATAGAATGTGTTATGTGATGTGTAGTTGCGTGTCTGAGATCCTGTAAACCACTTCCGCGCAAAGGAAAATTCAAAGACACAAAATGGTTCGCGAATAAGAAGAGAGAGAAGAAGAAAATGAAACACTCTCGCTTATGTGACACATCTTTCACCTCTTACACTTTTCTTACTTCAATACTTGATGAACCAACTTGCTATGAATATGCTTGTAAATCAAAGTATTGGATGGATTCTATGCAAGTGAAGTATGATGCTCCCATGGAAAATCATACTTGGGATCTTGTAAATCTTCTTCAAGGGAAGAAACCACTTGATTGCAAGTGGGTGTATAGATTGACGTATAATCAAGATGGGTCAATATGTAAGCATAAAGCTAGGCTTGTAGCAAAAGGTTTTTTGCAAACCAAAGGAATTGATTATGATGAAACTTTTGCTCTTGTGGCTAAGCTCGTCACAATTAGATTCATCATTAGTCTTGCTACTACCTTCAATTGGGAGATATATCAACTTGATTTTACCATGCCTTCCTCAATGGCTACTTGGAGGAAGAGATCTACATGAGGCAACCTGAGGGCTTCATCAATGAAAAGCATGAAGGAAAGGTGTGTTTTTTGAAGAAGAGCCTTTATGGACTCAAGCAAGCACCTAGAACATGGTTCTCTAGGCTAAACTCTTTCCTTATCTCCATCAACTTTGTTTTAAGTGCTTATGATCCATCATTGTACATAAGATTCCATGTTGGGAATATCATTATCCTTGTATTGTATGTTGATGACATTATTTTAAGTGGAAATGATCTAGATGGAATAAGAGATGTAAAAATTGCATTATCTAAAGAGTTTAAAATGGTACATCTCGGCCTATTGAGCTTCATTCTAGAAATAGAAGTCATAAGAGGATGTGCTTTTAGTTTCATTTTTCAATCTAAGCATGCTACATCCATCCTAGATAGATTTGGCATGAAGAATTTTAAAGGCATTGAGACTCCAATAGAGCAACATGTAAAAGCATCTATTGATGGTGATGAAGCATCCTTTGAGGACATCACTTTATTTAGAAGGCTTATAGGCTCCTTGATATATTTTACTATAACTAGACCTAATCTTAGTTATAATGTTGGAAAATCTAGCCAATTCATGGAAAGTCCTTTGATATCACATTGGAAGATGGCCAAAAGAGTTCTTAGATACGTCTCATCAACTAAGAATTTCGGCATATTGTATAGTGGACTAATCTTGCCTTAAGAGCCTATAGTGACTCGGATTTTGCAGGTGACAAAATGGATCAAAAGTCAACAAGTGCATTTGCCACCTTCTTATGTGATGGAATAGTATCATGGCTTTCCAAAAAGCAAGATACAATTTTCTTATCTTTTGCAGAATCTGAGTTTAAGGCCTTGATTTCTTCTCTTTGGTATCTCACTGACTGTCTATGTTTGATTCTCTATCAGGGAATCGAATTCAGTGTCCAGTGCTTCTTTCCATTGATCAACATTAGGTGTAGACATCACCTCCAAAACTGTATTTGGTTCCTACACGAAGTAGTAGGCTGCATCGTCCATAAATTTGAATGAAGGCTGTCTTGGTCGATTTGATCTTCTTGGCTGAATTTCGACCCCTTGGTGTTCAAGCTCATTTTTTGAGTTTGTATCGATTTTCATATTTTTGATCCTAGAATTTTTTTTGATACTTGGATCGGAAATTTCTTCGATACATGAATCATAAATTTCTTGAGCTTTCCCTTTGTGGTTGATAAATCGATCTTCCACAAAAATGACATCTTTGCTCGTGAATGATTTTTCTGTTTCTATGATATTCTTGAGTGATGGTTTCGATCATGTCCACACTTCATAAGGTGTCTTGTCATTCAGGGCTTTGGTGATGGATCGATTTTGTAGGTAGGCGGCTATTGAAACAACTTCTGCCCAAAATTTTTTCGAAAGAGAGACATGGGCCAGCATGCTCTTGGCACTTTTGATGAGTGTCCGATTCTTCCGTTCAACTACATGTTGGGGGTATTCCCAACATATTGTAAATAAATAATATCAGCTAATAAAATATGTTGCAAGGGCATGGCATCCTACGCGTATAAGCCCATGGCCCAATGAGCACGCAAGTTGAGTTGTAAATAGAATAATAGATTTGGGCCATTTTGTAATTAAAATAAAACTTGAGGCCCAAAGTCAAGTTAGAAACTTAGTGTTCACTCTTTTAAGTTGGGTCCAAATGGAGACTCACATGAATCATGTGAAATCCAATGTACTTTTTTAAGACCTTTGGATCAAGTTGGGTCCAAGATGAATGGATAGGATTAGTGTACATATTAGCCAATACTATTTTGGGACAAGGGCCTTCCCCATTTATAAAAAGACACCTCATGTACTCTATTTTCATGCTTAATGAGAAGGAGAAAACTCTACCAGATTTTGGAGAGAAGCATCCTCACTTGCTATTCACTACTTGCTAATGTGCTTGATTGTGTTTTCCTTTTGCTCTCAAGTTTGCAAGTTTTTTATTTCCATAGTTAAAGTGTTTGCATTAGCAAGCACAAGGAGCATTTGATCTAACCTCCACCCTCTCTCTCTCTCTCTCTCTCTCTCTCTCTCTCTCTCTCTCTCTCTCTCTCTCTCTCCACCTTCTCTCTATTACTCTCTTCCTCTCTTCTATTCTATTCTTCTCCTTCACAAAATCATGATGAATGTTAGTTTAGTGGAGTAGAGTTAGGGGTGTGCAGTGTTAGTGGTGATAGAGTTAGAGAAAAAGTAGAGAACTATCTAAAAGTAGCATCTATTCATAGTTAGGCACCTATCCAGTGTTCTAACCCTTGTTGATAGGCGGGAGGGCTACTACTACACGAGATCTTTGACCCTACAATGGCGCTGATGCCAGGGATAAGTTTTCACTAACTAGTATAGCTGCATTTTAGCTATTTCTTGCTTTTTGGAGTAGTTTTAGGTAGATTTTTGGGTGTTTAGAGTTAGTTTTCTATATTTTTCTGTGTTTGGACTGTTCACAGCTAGCAAAGGAGGTGTGTGTTGGCTGATTCTGACGAATCCCCAAGATACTTGGACAGAGCAACTCACTAGCACCTCTCACCTTAGACCGAGGAGGTCTCTGAGAAGACGAGACTAATGAAGACTGAGAGCCGAGTATGAGAGCCGAGAAATACTAGCTAGGAAAGACATGCAAGAACTGTGTAAGCCTCATGGTGAATCCCGGAAGATGGAATGACCATGTAGGAACTAGTATTTCTAGGCAAATGTAATAAATGCAAGTAGACCCCTCTTAAAGAAAGTAAGGTGAGCCACCTTTTGATGGTGACCTCTAGTGGAGAGCATTATTCCACTTGTAATTTGTGAAATGTGGAATTCCACTAGGATGCCACCTAAGGAACTCTCTTGCTTATTTAAGAGACTCCCTCTTTGTGAAGAGGAGCTTTTTGTGAATTGTATCAACTCCATGCTGAAATGAGAGGAGCCTTCACGAGTTTGGTGCAACCCTTGAGCTCCTTGATCATGCTTGTTTATTGAGTGATGCATTTATGATCTTTCCCTTCCCTCCTTTTGTGTGTGGTTGTGGACTGTAGAGTGGATTAGATTTGCTGCTTTTGTAGAGTGGATTAGCTTTTTTGCTTTCTTGTGGATTAATGTAGGAACCAGCATTCAGGTAAACTAAATAGGCTAGATCTGTGGTGTGATTCTTGCATACTCTCTGACAGTCCAGTTCTTGATGTTCTTGGCATGTCCAAGAATCAATAGGCTAGTTGGTTTTTTGACTCTTGGACCTCTAATATGTTGTAGTTTAGTTCTTGTTTCTTGTTTATCAGTTATGCAAATGTAGCTTAGTTCAATGTAGAGTAAGTAGAAGTAGAATCTATAGAACATTCATTTGGGCTGCACTTTGTTCTGTGAAAGAGTGTTCTAGGTTTGCATCTTTATGTAAAATGTAAGTGCGTTCAAGAGTGACGACCCTGAGTAGTCCTCTGACAGACAGGACAAAGAAACATACTACAACGACACTCTGTCCCTTCTGCCTGGATTGGCATTGTTAAATCAAGAAGACATCTAATTAATGCCTTTAAGCCTGGTAACAGGCAGAAATGGTTCTGAAGAAGTGGCAAGAAAGAACCAGAGAAATCGTAGTAACATTTGACATCGTTGCCCATTGAACTCCAACACCTTCTACATCAGAAACCAGCAACCTTGTCCATGCTTAGATCCCTGCAACAATATTACAATTCTTTAAACATATCTGAGTTTCTACACACTGACCAGAGCCACATCGTTGGCTACATCATTCCCAAATCCACGAGCTGCTAGCCTCGCCAATCACTTGTCAACAAACACACTCACAGACCTGGATTCGATTCTATTCAAGCTCACGCTCCACCCATTCCACACGCTGAATTCTCAACCAGAGTCCAAGCTTCGAATCTCAACCGGAGCACAACTCCCATCTCAATCGGTGCACCTCTTGAAACCTCAACCGGAGGGCCTCATCAGATCTCAACCGAAACCCAACGCTAAAATCTCAACCGAAGCCCAACGCTGAAATCTCAACCGAAGTCCAACATTGAAATCTCAACCGAACCCAACGCTGAAATCTCAATCGAAGCCCAACGTTGAAATCTCAACCGAAGCCCAACGCTAAAATCTCAATCGGAGCTCTCTTCAGATCTCAACCGAAGCACAACTTCGAATCTCAACCGGAGCTTTAGCTCAGATCTCAACCAAAGCACCGCTTCAGATCTCAACCGGAGCATCCAGCTCAATTCTCAACCGGAGCCCAAGCTCAAATCTCAACCGAAGCTCTCGCTCCCATCTCAACCGGAGCTCCAGCTCAAACCTCAGTCGGAGCTCACGCTTCAATCTCAGCCGAAGAGATTCTATCTGATCTGAACAGCCACGACCATATCACGTAACCACTATCGCGTTCCATCACAATACTCACTACCATCACAAATCGCATTCCACATTATGACATTACACTTCATTCCCATTCCATCACACACTCCACACACCTGCCTTCGCCCATCGCAGCCGCATCAGACCGCAATCAAACGACCCTACGACTGCCATCGGACACCCTCACCGCAATACCCAAACTCCACCCCCACCCGTTTTCGTCCCACACAACCACCATCGCCCGTCACAACTGTATACAGGCCGCCCTCATTCTCCCTATGGCTACCCTAGGCCACCTTCATCGTAACAACCTGCATGCATTCGCATAACACCGCAAGCACTTGCCTCACGAAATACCCCATTACACCATTGTGCACACTTCCATCAAAAGTCATAGACCGCAATCCATCGCAATCACACCAAATTGTGCCCGCCTTCCATCATAACAGCACCACACCGCATTAGATCGCAATCCACCAACTTTGACCTGCAACGATCACCTCAACATCACCCGCATACACTCGACACTATGCACCCCCACAACATCGCAACCACGTACCATCCCATCACAATCATCTACAAACATATCTCTCTTCCTCTCCGCCAGACCTTCACACTCCTTCCATTCTGTCAGATCTCAACCGGAGGCCTTAGTGCAATCTCAACCAGAGCACCTTGCTCAAATCTCAACCGGAGGCCTCAGTGCAATCTCAACCGGAGCACTCTGCTCAGATCTCAACCGGAGCACTCAGCTCAAAACTCAACCGGAGTTCAGGCTCACATCTCAACCGGAGTGAGTTATTCGATCTCAACCAAAGGAAGTCGCTCAAATCTCAACCGACGGACTAGCTCCCTATCCACCCGCACTCCGTCATTGTAATCGCATGCCACCCATTCATCCACAGACGTAACCAACTGCAATACACAGCAACACCTGCCCTTCCCCATCGAGACCACACTCCATCGCATTTCATCGCACCCTTGCACTCACCCTATGCCTACCTTCGTCACCTCCAACCACCAATCAACCATCCTTTACTCACATTCGCACAGCACCGTTGACACCGGACCCTGCCATTCATACTGCCACAATCCATTGTAGCCGCAATCACCACAACCACTCCCGTATCCCGTAATCACCAACTCCACCATAACCCTTGCACACCACTTCCATACCTGCTTTCGCCAGGCATCGCAATTGACCGCCATCGACCACCACGATCGCAACACACAGACACATCCCGTCACAGCCGCATCCAACCGCAATTATACCGCCATAAGGCTACCCTCAGCCACCTTCACAACATTCCACCGCCATCTGCCCAAGAACGATCACACTGCCCTACAAGCGCACTACAGTCCAACCATCCCATCCCACTTGTCCATCCTAGCAATCGCAACAGGCCGCATACTACGGCCCTACGACTACACTCGGTTGCCCTTGCTCACAACAGACCGCCACAACCGCAATCACCCGCACCCCTGTAACCGTAAACCGTAAACCGTAAACCGTAGGGACCGCAAAAACCCTCAAAAAAACCAAAAAAAAAAAAACAAAAACTTACAAAAACACAAAAAACTCAGAAAATCCAAACAACAATAAAAAAACTCACCAGTACCCAATGGACCAACAAAACAATCCTGAAGTCCCAGACAATTATCCATACGAGATCAGGTCTTTTGAAGCTGAACAAATCAGACGTCATAGGTTCTACCGAATGAGAGCCGAACTCCAAGAGCCATCCACAAACCCGTTCGATGGACAAGAACCTGATAGAGCCGAGTCTTCATGCGCACGACCTCGTTTTTATGGTGCTGACCCCTCACAGGCCAGAACCAACCTTAATGGAGTCCCTGCTACCCACGGAGCTCCTCTTGAGAGACGTACACCAAAACTAGACCTACCAAAGTTTGACGGTAGTTTGGACCCTCAAAGATTTTTGCAAATCTTTGAGAATGCATGTGATGTATATGGCGAAATATCCCCCGACGCTATGGTCCAACTATTTTTGATGACCATGATCGCTAAAGCACAAGATTGGTTTTTCAACCTTGATCGTGACAAAAAGACAGACTGGTCAATTTTGAAAGAGTCCTTTATCAAGTATTTTAGGCCCTTTCGCTCGGTAGACAGCCCTTTTGTCAAATTGAGTAACATCAAGATGACAAAAGACGAACACGTACGAGACTATATTGAGCGTTTCAAAAGTTTCAAAAGTCAAGTACAAGAACAGCCCTCCGAACACATGCTCATCATCTGGTTCTTAGTCGGCCTTCCAAGATGGATTAGATGTGAGCTTAAATCCAATGACGAATATACGAGTCTAAAGTTAGCTATGTCTGATGCCATCAAGGAAGAAGACGAAGGATTAGATGTTGACAAATCCAGGGAAAGACGAGCACCATGTGCTCCTGTCCGTGAGTCAACATCGATTGAGGACACGGGAGATTAGCTTTGGAAATCATAGTTGGAGTTGCTTAATAAGCAACATCAACTACAAATGGAGAAACTCACCAATGAGTTTCAAACTACCTTGAAGTCTATCCAAAGTAGTATGTCTGATCAGTCAAACCCTGCACAGGTACCTTATAGACGAAAAACAATATGGTGCCCACACTGTCGGGCTACGCATCCTGTTGATGCTTGTCCTTCATATCGACCTATTCAAGCACATACAGCTCAACAATATGAAGAACACCCAGCACAATCTGGAAATGCCTTGCCTTATCATGAATATCCACCAACAAGTCCAAAACCACTAGCCATACAAGATGGCTACGCCGTTATACAAGGGCCACTGCACACCAGATGTTTCATCTGTGGTGAAACCGGCCACTTCATGGTTGATTGTCCAGTTAAGACCTAGTACCATGCTGAGTGTCCCGACTGTATCCGAAAACACAGTTTCAAAGAATGTCCAAAACAACTAACTAAGATCCTATTTGCCCGTCACATCAGTTATGAATCACAATAGGATCCTCACGACAACAACACGGGCACCATAGCAACCAATAGTTAAACCTGCTGCTCAATCGAGAAGTTTTTTATAGACTTCTACATCACCATCCAATACACCAGCTCCATAATGCAAAAAGACACTAATATGAAATGAGTCCTTGTCGAAAGAAAAACGAAACCGATATTCCGTCATCTGCTACAATGTCCAACCAAGAGCAACCTCCACAGGGAATTGATAGTTTTTCTCCCCTTTTACAAACTCAAATCTTATGCAGATAAGATTTCCAATGTGCCAATACACAACAAATCTAGGATTCGGAAATCCACTTAGAGATTCGGTTTTGAATCTCTTGTTTGACGAGATCCTCAGGACATAGTACCTCAACCATACCTGCATCTCACGTTATATCTTACAACATCTGTTATCCATGATGATAGATGTTAGTGTCCCCGACCCTGTCTTGTTTTGACAAGGGCATATCAGAGTACGTCTCATTACTCTACAACCAATGCAAACTTGCACGTGTCAAGGTGAATTATCAATGTCGATGAATGCAAGTTTTATTCGACAAGTGCTATACAGTTCTCACTCTCTGTAATGTTTGTTTATTTCTTTGTTTCTCTTCACCTATTTTATGTAATTGTTTTTTTGCATGAGGAATAGCTACTACAAGAGAGTCTTCTGTAGAGCATCTCCAGAACACATTTTCAATTCATCTATCCATCTTCAAATTACCTTGTACAATAGCTTAGAACTTTTGAGAAATATCAGAAATCCATGTATAGTCAGAGTTCATTCTTGCATCTCATTGCCATATTAATCTTCAAGTCAACTACAGCAAGATCGAAACAAATTTAGTTAAAATTTGTTCAATCTTTAGTCCAGTTGCATGTTCAACGTGTTTCAACTACGACTTCCACACACCGATCCAATCTTGACCATGAACAGTTACCCGCAACAACATCCCCACCAACAAATTTTTTTTTGGGGGGGAGAGAGTGGATCTGCCTGGATCCACTGGAGCAGTTACGTTGCCTACAACAACGTCAACAAGATCGACAACCAAGGTCACAAGTCAAATATGAAAATGAAAAGGCTAAGAAGACAGATGGGTAATCCAAGGAGACTCAATCAGAAGAAGTACCTCAGTCACGATGAAGATCTTCAGAAAGGGAAAAACAAACATTGGAAAATCAGTCTCTTTTGTCAACTGGCCTCTTGCCATACTCATGCGCCCATTCTCATGCCTATCGCCCACACCATCTACCATTGTTACCACCATCCTTCCTTCCATCTGTTTGTTTATCATCAGTTTACTATTTTTCTGAGAAATCCCCAGTTTTGATAGTCTTACCGAAGCAACTGATAGATCATTGAAAATGTCTTGCGGAGACTAACTGCCACCTACAATGGTTGATCAGCCAAACGAAGATCTAAGAAGCAGGCAAAACAGCCAGAACAAATAAAGAGAAAGATCTAAGAAGCTGAGGAGGAAAGGACAAAACTTAAGCAACAGATGAGCCAGATCAATCTTGATCAAAAGAAACTCTCCGGAGCAATGATAGTTGAATCCCCTCCTACGAAGTCAAAGAGATCCAAAAGTAATGGATCAAAAGAAAGAGCTGTAGAAAAGAAAAAGAAAGATGAAGACAACTATGAACCTGCAAATAAAGTGAGCTCTTCACCCAGCAAGTAGTGGTCAAAGCTTGACATTGCAAGGGTTCAAGGCTGTAACTGTAGAACTATCAGTTCCTTCATCCTTTCACCAAGCCTTCATCATGTTTTCTTACTGTTATCAAACCGTCCATCTAAATCTATTCCTACCACCAGCTTTTGATGAATCTATCCCCTTGAGACTGATATTCAAAGTTTGTGCAACCTGTAGATCAAAGGTTTTCCTTGAGACTGGAACTTCAATTGAGAGAACCACCATGGAAATACCCAGAAGAAAATGGAGGATACAGACCTCCCAGAAGTTAGAATCTGCCAAGAAACCAAAGATGAAACTGTCAATGGCATATACAAGTGACAAAACAAGGAGACACATAGAAAGCACTCGAGCATGCAAGTTGTGAAGTTGTTGAGAGCTCTCCAATTTTGAGAATGTCAACCACCTATAGCAATAAGAAATTCTAATCCAATCGTGACAATTTGTGAAAGACAATTTTTGTGATAAAGACTGGCGACAATAAGCACTTGGTTTTATGTAAGCACACGAGGATCTACGCTTTTTCAAGTGACAACCGAAGACGCCAATGCGAAAGTGGCGCGACATCATCCAATATGAGTTGCAGTGGATCTTGCAACACATTAGGAGTGGAATGATATTTGCTGATTTTGACGAATCCCCAAGGTACTCGAATAGAGCAACTCAAGAGCACCTCTCACCTTAGATCGAGGAGGTCTCTGAGAAGACGAGACTAATGAAGACTGAGAGCCGAGTATGAGAGCCGAGAAATACTAGCTAGGAAAGATATGCAAGAACTGTGTAAGCCTCATGGTGAATCTCGGAAGATGGAATGACCATGTAGGAACTAGTATTTCTAGGCAAATGTAATAAATGCAAGTAGACCCCTCTTAAAGAAAGTAAGGTGAGCCACCTTTTGATGGTGACCTTTAGTGGAGAGCATTATTCCACTTGTAATTTGTGAAATGTGGAAATTTGAGCTTTTTGTGAATTGTATCAACTCCATGCTGAAATGAAAAGAGCCTTCATGAGTTTGGTGCAACCCTTGAGCTCCTTGATCATGCTTGTTTCTTGAGTGATGCATTTATGATCTTGTCATTCCCTCCTTTAGTGTGTGGTTGTGGACTGTAGAGTGGATTAGATTTGCTGCTTTTGTAGAGTGGATTAGCTTTCTTGCTTTCTTGTGGATTAATGTAGGAACCATCATTCAGGTAAACTAAATAGGTTGGATCTGTGGTGTGATTCTTGCATATTCTTTGACAGTCCAGTTCTTGATGTTCTTGGGATGTCCAAGAATCAATAGACTGGTTGGTCTCTTGATTCTTGGACCTCTAATATGCTGTAGTTTAGTTCTTGTTTCTTGTTTATCAGTTATGCAAATGTAGCTCAGTTCAGTGTAGTGTAGAATCTGATTTCAATCCGTTTTTAAAGTAGAAGTAGAACCTATAGAACGTTCATTTGGGCTGTACTCTGTTCTGTGAAAGAGTGTTCTAGGCTTGTATCTTTATGTAGAATGTAAGTGCGTTCAAGAGTGATGACCTTGAGTAGTCCTCTGACAGGCAAGACAAAGAAACATACTACAACGACACTTTGTCCCTTCTGCCTGGGTTGGCATTGTTAAATCAAAAAGACAACAAGCATAAACGGTTCTTAAGAAGTGGCAAGAAAGAACCAGAGGAATTGTAGTAACAGTGTGAGAGGGTAGAGGAGGCCTTGAACAGCCTCTAAGGGCTTGAAATCCAAACCAACCAGTAAAAAAACAAAAAAAAACACACCAATCTGTATTTTGGAGGGAAAAAGAGCCAAATTTTCATCAGATTTTGTTTTCTCCAAAACCAGTGAGAGTTAACCCTCGCACGACTAGCAGCAGTTCCAGGGTTCTGTCCTAGACTTGCATAGAAGCCTGCAAGAGTTAGTTCCAAGCAGCTTGCAAAAAAACAGAGAAAAACCTTAAAAAATTAAAAAAACCCTTGTAAAAATCCAAAAAAAATGCAAATCTTCACCAAACTCTCGCAGAGCCCCATGAAGTTCCATCTCAGTGAGACCAGGACACAAAGAAGCTTGCGAGAGTTAGTTCACTGTCTAAGTGCCTGTGCGAGAGTTTCCAGTGGAAAAAAGATGGGAAAATACCAAAGAACTCTCGTAGACACTAAAATTTTCAGTTCTAGTGGGCAAGAACTCTCGTAAAGAATTCTAAAGTTCCATCTTAGTGAGACCAAGACACAGAAGAGTCTACGAGAGTTAATTTGATTCCAATGAGCAGAAAATTGGGTTTTAAGTGCTAAAGATTCACTAAATAGTGAAGATCCAGCAAATCCATTCAGAGAGAACTCTCGCATACCACTCCAATCGATTCAGTCTTGATAGCATCGTCATCATTAAATGCTTCCACTCTATCCATAGAACTGGTGCTGGAATAGATGACAAAATTACACAATCAGTAGATGGAACAGCTTACGGCGTAGTTTGGTCAAAAACGGAAAGCCTTACAAGGAGCTGTAACAGCAACGCCAAATCTACCAGAATGAAACCAACTACAGTATCCCCGACGCAAAAATGTATGGTGTTCAGTATGCACACAAAACTATACAGCGAACGAGTGCCCGGTCCTAAAGCAAAATCTGAGACTGACCCATAGATTTTGCCATTTGTGCAACACAACCTCGCAAGATACGACATTTTGCCCATTTAAACCCTGGATTGTCCAACAGAAAAGGAGTCCTTATCAGACTTCTTATCCATATCATCAAGGGGCACCAAATGTGGCACCGAGGTACAACGCACCAAATAATCAACAGCGTATGGCCTTACCTGCACCACCGGGACCAGCCAATCAACAAGTGGCCCACGTAAACTTGACAGCAACAGAACCAGAGATGCCAGTACCACCTCAACCTAAGCAACAACAATGGTATGGGTCGGATGAGCCATATATGGATCCTGCCATAAATGAATATATTGCAGCCTATGCAGCTTAAACTCAGCATCAAGGTGGAAGAAATTAGGACTGCTACGGATGTGGCGAAGGACACAGAATTGTTGAATGTCCTTACAAGGGACAATATACAACTTTTTGCCGAGAATGCGGTTATGGACACTACTTCAAGAATTGTCCATTGAGACCTGGGACTAGTGCACCACTCAACTTCATTGCAATACAATGAGCAACAGTTCCATCAGGGATGCCATCGGAAAGGCAACATTTTCATGCCCCTGTGTTAGCCGTTACGCGAACACATAAGAGAAAGGAAGTGGATCCCTCACCACCACCATCGGTCACTGATGACCAACCCTCAACTTCAGCGCCATATCCGAATGTGAGGGAAGAAAGGAGACAGTACCAGAAGATATGACACTAGGTACAAAGAGCACAAGTGGAGGAAAAAGAGCAAGAAAAGGACAACCCTATGGAACCTCCTGCTGATGACGAACGGGAACCACAAACGGGCTCACCATTGTGAACTGATCAGAATGATCTATAGCATCATCATGAACCACCTTTCCACGTGGTGGAGCCCGAGGAACCGCGCACTAAAAGGCTCACAAGCCTATTGGCGAGCCGTGTTAGTTTTTACCCCTCGAGGAATTACTACGGATTGCACCACAAGCTAAAAGCCTTTTGGCTGAATGGGCCAAAGCGGACGCAGAGCCAGTAGCGCCAGAGCCCATATACTATACAAGCTACGAAGAGACTAGTAACGTCCTTCACATTGGAGCAGCATGGGAGAGTGAAGAACACAACATCACTCTGCCAATCAAACACAAGATATTTGAGGATGAGGCACCAGTAGTAGATGGAGGATCAGGTGTTAATTTGATATCCACTACTTTGTACCAAAAGTGGGGGATTGAAGCCAACAAGATTCGCCATCAAACTAGCATATCAATCCTGTGTAAAACCGAAGGGTGTGGTTGCCGATATCCTTGTAGAAATAGTAGGCATGCAGTTTGTGATCACCTTTGTAGTAATGGATATACCTGAATCTCCATCTGCATAAAGTGTTTTACTAGGAAGACCATGGTTGAGGACTGCGCAAGTAGTACATAACTAGGGTATGGGGAAACTCACCTTTGAGAACAGAGAGCAGGTTGTAAAGGTTGATCCAACCACATGGGCAGTGAAGCCACTTGCACCCAAGGCTGATGACGGATCATCCACGACAAATCACACGATAGATTTCCCAAGGCAAGCCAAGGGTGGTCACTACGATTTAGAGATGGATGTCATGAGATGTACAGATGCATTAGCAACGATTGACTACCAAGCATGTCAATATGAATCAGATCCTGAATCCAGAACGTCTTCACCCAAGTGTTACACCATGGACAAACCAATAACATTTGGAGTGAACATGATAAACATGGCATGGCTGTCAAGCAGAATTTATTGAAAACTCAGTGGACGATAATTTAGTCCCTTGGAAACATGCTCTAACTTACAACAAGGAGACTGAGCTGACTGATGAGCAGGTCCTACAACACATGGACCCAGATCGTTATGGAATTAAGAAAGTACTAGCTCAACTACCGCAAAGATCTGCTAGTTTCAAGGATAGATCCACCAAGGGCACCTGCGAACAAGAAGAACCAGTTGAAGCAACGCTACAAGCAGGTGATTTGATGGAGTGATCTACCCGAAGAAGCTATAGCTACAATGGATATTGATATTTGCAACCATGAGGTGAATGTCACACCAGTTTCGAAGAAAGACAACAAGGATGAATCCACCGATATGACAAAAAGAGACAAAAAGAAGGTGTTGGATTTCTTGAAGTCAATCAGGATGGACTTTGATACAGCGTCATCCTCTTTTCAAATGACGAAAAATCAAAAGATGACCAGTCGAGCTAAGATCAATATGCTGAAGGAGGAATCTCAATGAGCACTAGTTCACGAGATGCCTAAGACCTTCAAGAATTATACCTTGGATGACGTGGTAATTATGATGCCGCAAGCCCAGTGAGAATCTGATCAAAGTCAGGCACCAACGGAACAAGTCTTCGAAGGACCTGCGCGAACGCAACCCATGAACCTTGTCGAGCCAAGTGAAGAAGAAAAGATCATATCGTGGGAGAGCAGTTAATGCCCACACAATTCAAAAGATTATGATCATTGTTGGTGGAGTACAAAGATTTTTTTGCTTGGAATTACAGTGATCTGTAGGGCATTCCACCAACAGTAGTCCAACACACCATATCCTTGGTGGATGGAGCAGTTCCCAAGGTGAGTCATTACTACCGCTGCAACTCGAACTACACGAAGCTGATCAAGCACACTGAATGGGTATCGTCAATAGTTATAGTACCCAAGAAGAATGGCAAAATGCGGATCTGTGTGAATTTGAAGGCATGGAAAGCAGTCACCAAAAAAGATCATTTTTTTTGCCCTTTATGGAAAGTGTCCTTGACAGAGTAGTTGGAGCCGAAGCCTATAGTTTTTTGGACGGCTTTAGCGGTTACAACCAAGTGAAGATAGCACGCCAAGACCAGCATAAGAAAACATTTGCCATGAAATGGGGAACCTATGCCTATAAGGTGATGCCATTCGGACTACGCAATGCCCCAAGCACTTTCTAGCGAGTCATGCAGACGGCATTCAAAGAGTATTTGCATAAATTTGGACGATCTATGTGTGCATGGACCAAACTATGAACACTTATCCAATCTGGAGAAGGTGCTACAAAAATGCCTCGAATTCCAGATCTTCTTGAATCCAGAAAAATGCCAATTTTGGGTTACACATGGCTGATTCTCGGCCATATAGTATCTAGACAAGGGATCGCCACAGACTTATCGAAAATCAAGATCATTGTTGATCTACCACCACCAGGAACAATCCGTTAGGTCTACATCTTTACCGGTCATGCTAACTATTACAGGATCTTTATTCTAGATTTTGCGAAGTTAGCACGGCCAATTTACAAGCTCACAATGGATCCACACTAGAATGAGGAAGCCCTAAAGGCTTTCCAAAAACTTAAAGATGCATTGGTTTCAGAACCAATCCTACGTCCGTCCAATTTTGCAAGCCGACAGCTCAGTGATACAGAAATGAATTATTCAACCACAGAGAGAGAAGCACTGGCAATGATATATGCGGTTAAGAAGTTTCGGCACTACTTGATGGCCACACACTTTGTTTTTTATACAGACCATCAACCCTTGCTCTATCTCGTTAACAAAACCTGCAACATAGGGAGAATCACTCGATGGCTACTTCTGTTGTTAGAGTTTGATTTTTGGATAGTAGTTCGCAAGGAAAAACAACACTACATGGTAGATCATGTGTCGCGTATCAAAGGGAAGGAGGTTGCACTCCAACCCGACGATGAGCTGCCCGATGCTGCCTTATTTTACGTAGACACAGTTCGGAGTGGGCTGCCGACATAGTTGAATATCTAATGAGGGACCAACCAGATAAATCACTACCAAAGGCGGATTAGTGAAAATTGATCTTGAAAGGTAGACCTTATCAGCTGATTGCCAGCCAATTGTACTGAAGATGACCATATGGGATTCTTCGGCGGTGTATTCTTCCTCATGAGGCCACCCAGATCATTTTGCTTTCACATGAAGGCATGGGTGGAGGCCATTTTGCATCGAACATTACAGTTTGCAAGATACTGCAATCAGGATGCTGGTGGCCAACGATTCATAAGGATACGAAGGAATACCTGAGGAAGTGCGATGTGTGCCAAAGGGCAAGGAGACCAACGAGATTGAATTATGACCTTCTGCACCCGGTCTTAGCCCAAGCACCATTTGAAAAGTGGAGATATGATTACATTGGCCGAATTCACCCTGCAACAAGAAGTACCCAAGCTCAATACATAATTGTGACCACCAACTACCTCACCAAGTGGATTGAAGCCAAGCCAGTAAGAGTAGCTGATGCTAGGACCATTGCCAAATTTCTCTATAAAAATATCATTGTGCGCTTTGGGTGCCCGGTGGAGATAGTCAATGATCGCGAGAGTCATTTCATCAATGAGACCATCAAGGTCCTGTTGGAGGAATTCTTCATGATCTATAGAACCAATACGCCTTATTATCCTCGCGGTAATGGGCAAGCAGAATCATCCAATAAGATCCTGTGTAGCATACTCACGAAAATAGTTGAAGCTAGCAGATCGGATTGGGAACACAAGTTGCATGCTACTCTGTGGAAATTCAGGACAATATATGAGGGAAGCATTGATTAAACACCATTCCAATTGGTATATGGTCAGGATGTTGTAATGCCAGTAGAGTTTTTAGTCCCTTCATTAAGGATTGCCACAACGCAACGCCTTGATGAATTCAGATCTCTACAATTACGCCACGAAGCTTTTTGAATGCTTACTAGTTGTACATGAAAAATTTTCCAGAATTCACATGTGTGGGGAATGTCCACAAGAGTGACTGATCTTAATTAAGCTTTGTGATTGGCACTATAACCTGATTCTAGATTGATCGACAAAATCTAGTTCAGAAGAAATGGCTAATCCACAATCTAGCATGCTAATCAACAGAATATAATAGCAATGAATCAAAGAATGAATAAAAATACAAGATTTCAATGTATGAGCATTAGCCTCAACACGAGTTAGAGAGAGAGAGCTAGAGAGATAACAAGCAATATTTGTTTAGATCCAAAATGACATGAGATAGCTACAAAACTTTGGTTCTTCATCATTGATTGTGTGGAGAGCTACACATATTTATGGAGATTGAGGTAGCTCGAGGTAGAATCATATCTATCCATTCCAAAATGACATCTATCTTGACATCTAGAGTCTATGTGACATTTGTCACTTGTCATGCATGAAATTCTATCAACTTTTTACAAGTGTACTAGTTCTAACTAGAAATGTCCAAATCATCATGTATGTGTCCATTAAACTTTGTGCATGCCTTGTATGTCACTATGGATCACTTACAATTAATGCATGTGACTTGCCACGAGTTTCTACAAGCATAATCATGCTAATTCTATGTCTACAAACTATATGCAAGTTGCATTTATCAAACTAGATAATACATAACCATGTAGCTCAAGTTCTATGTAGGCCAAACTTGGCATTTTTCATTAGTGAGCTACATACTTGCATGGTACAACATTTGTAACAAGCCAAGAAATCAATATGGATTGTTTTTCAATTTTAACACTCCTCCTAAAAATGATCTATATTGATTTGAACATGGACCTTGGTATAACTCCAAGGTTGGCTCTATGCTTGTTGAAGGAACTTTTGCTCAAAGGTTTGGTGAGCATATCTGCAATGCAAGATGATGTGTCGATGTGCTCCAAATTGATTTCACCTCCAATGAGCTTCTCTCTCACGAAGTGATGTGCAACTTCGATATGCTTGCTCCTTGCATGGAATATTGGGTTGTTGGCAAGGGCTTGAGCTAAAATGTTGTCACACATGATCATAGGTATATTTTCTTCCATGATTATCTTTAGCTCCACTAGTAACCTCTTGATCCAAAGCACTTCCTTTGTTGTTGTAGTGAGCGCCTTGTACTTAGCTTCACATGATGAGAGTGATACATTATCTTGCTTTTTGGAAAGCCAAGATATCAAGTTTCCTCCAAGATATATGACATAAGCACTGAGCTTATAACTCTTGCTAGACACATCAGATTGATTTGATTTCAATTTTTATGGAGAGTACAGATCAAATGCTTTCCATCAAGCTATAAGACTGCTATCTTTGGATCTATAAGTAAGGAGAACAAAGGGACTGAAAAACTCTGATTTTCACACGTGCGGAATTCCAGAATTCCGTACTTCCTCAATTCAGGTCTAAAAATTTAGTTCAAGTCTAATTTGATCCAAATACACTTCAGAGAAAGGTTAGAAAAAGTGCAAAACTACTTTTTTGTTCGATTTAGCTCTCAGTTTCTTGTATAATTAGAGTTGTTAGCATGCCAAGCTTAATGTGTCTCTGATACCATGACATAATCTCCAGAATTCACACATGTGAGGAATGTCCACAAGAGTGACTGACCTTAATTAAGCTTTGTGATTGGCACTATAACCTGATTCTAGATTGATCAACAAAATCTAGTTTAGAAGAAATGGCTAATCCACAATCTAGCATGCTAATCAACAGAATATAATAGCAATGAATCAAAGAATGAATAAAAATACAAGATTTCAATGTATGAGCATTAGTCTCAACACGAGTTAGAGAGAGAGAGCTAGAGAGATAACAAGCAATATTTGTTTAGATCCAAAATGGCATGAGATAGTTACAAAACTTTGGTTCTTCATCATTGATTGTGTGGAGAGCTACACATATTTATGGAGATTGAGGTAGCTCGAGGTAGAACCATATCTATCCATTCCAAAATGACATCTAAAGTGACATCTAGAGTCTATGTGACATTTGTCACTTGTCATGCATGAAATTCTACCAACTTTTTACAAGTGTACTAGTTCTAACTAGAAATGTCCAAATCATCATGTATGTGTAAATTAAACTTTGTGCATGCCTTGCATGTCACTATGGATCACTTACAATTAATGCATGTGAGTTGCCACGAGTTTCTACAAGCATAATCATGCTAATTCTATGTCTACAAACTATATGAAAGTTGCATTTATCAAACTAGATAATACATAACCATGTAGCTCGAGTTCTATGTAGGCCAAACTTGGCATTTTGCATTAATGAGCTACATACTTGCATGGTACAACATTTGTAGCAAGCCAAAATATCAATATGGATTGTTTTTCAATTTTAATAGGACATGCATTGACACCTAAAAAGGAAAGACGCAAAGCATGGCATGATCGCAAGTTAAAAAAGAAAGATCTTTGATCTGGAGATCTAGTCGTGATGTATAAAATCAAGGCGATAAGGGAAAATTAAAATTCATAGACAAAGGTCCTTATCAGATCAAAAAAATTCTTAATTATAGAGCCGTGAATCTGGAGAAGCTAGATGGGATACCTTTCGACACACCCATCAACGGTAGCTGGTTGCACAAATATTGGCCACCCTAGTGAGACAGATCTAGGTTGGTGGTGGCAGTTTACGAAAAGCTCATCTGCAAGGCCATCACCACTAGATCTAGGAATATTAAGATAGTCAAGATAAATTCAGCCAGATCTAGCGAGATCAGAGAAGATCCAACAAGATCCAAGAGAGATCCAGATCCAGATAGGACCAAGAGAAAAGTAGATCATCAGATTACACCAATAAGGCCCCAAATTTGCAGATTAGAGACCTCGATCTCAGTAACCATGGCAAAATAAGGGCAAAATTCACCAAAACTAATGGATCTGCTACCAAATATCTATCAAAACTTTTTAAGAGTTACTAACAATCGAATCTAACATGGATGTAATAGATTACCAGTTTGCAAAAGTTAAAAATTAGAGAATCTCAAGATCTCATCAAAAAACATTCTAAAAGATTTCTTTTTTCATGGTTTTTGGAGATCCCCTGGGAAATAGCTCTTGAAACTTGGATAGTCACTAGATCTGACCCAGATGCATCTATGAAAATCTCTGCGAGAGTTACTGATGAAAAAAACATCATTGTTTAATGTATGCGAGGGTTCCAAGAAGCAGAATATTCAGAAGCTTCGTAGAGCATCAAGATCATCAAACCAACCTTTGCAAAGGGCATAAATGGAATCAGAGCATTGAGATTAGCTTGTCTATATGGTTTGATCTTGAAGATCCTACCACAAGGGCAAGTTGTACAAGCATTCACTTCCTACAAGGATTGAACCCTCGCAGACCGTCTGAACCCTCGTAGAACCTTCGCAGGGTAGTCAAATCACCTTTTGAACTCTCGCAGACTTCTCTAAGGTCTTAGAATTTTGTGAAGAAGGTCTTTGCCAAAATTTGGGTGGAATTGAGCAAGGAAAAGTGGATTTTAACTAATATGCACTCTAAATTCCGATATATAAGGGCTGAATTCGAGTCATTTGTCACCTTTCCTAGCGGAGCTCTGCTCAAATTTCGACCAAATTTTCCAAGTTCTCCAAATGTGACCAAACTTTATACAAGCCATCATTTGCACACTCTAAACCCAGATCCGCACTCTGAACTGCTGTTACTACCATCCAACTCTTGTTATCCACTATTTTCATCACTTTTTATCTTTTTCACTGTTTTTCCTACTTTTTTGTACTTTAACTATCACTGCTAACATGGCCTCCTCACCTTCTGACGATTCTGGCACCAAGCAGGTGATCCAGCAAGAAATACCATCAGCCACCTAGATTTGGCCCTTGCCTTCTAATGCTTTGATTATATCATGGCTTCAGATTGCTGGCTCACTTCTTGAAGCAATGGATTTTTACCCGGCACTTTTCAACTCTGACATTAACATGGGCCTCGCCCTTCACGCTTACGTCACCTGGGATACGCCAAAGTCGCATTTCCACTTCCTATACCACGTACAAGGTACAGATTAATATGGACTCGATGGTCACTTTCAACATTATGTTCGATGATTGCCAGCCCATCTCTCATCGTCAGAAAAAAGTCCTGATAAAACCTTTCGTCACCCAGCCTGCACCAGAAAAATTTTGATCCAAACTAACAACGGGTACCTGATAGAGACTATCATGGAACCAGTCATTCAGGCGGCTGCGCATCTGTTAAAAAACTTTCTGTTTGTTTCAAAATTTCCCAAGGACAGAATCCAATCCACACTGCTGAGTCAGATTGTGGAGTCTTTCCTGGGATTCCCTGGTCCCACGGTTGTGCCATATGATTGGCATACCTTCAATCTCAATAAAACCAAACTTCCGAGAACATATCGCAGTAGGCCCCCTACTGTGTAACTTTGCATGTGCACTTCTCGAGGTGAAAGTGTGCGGGTTTTGCCGTTCCAGCATCTTATCATCCATTGTGCCACACACTAACCTTTATCCTCCATCAACTGCATCCACATCTACCCAACCTACAATCATTGACATGATGGCCAATAAAAGAATGTGTGGCGCTACCCCCACTTTCTCAACCCCACCTGCTACTAGATGTTGCACCACCACCACATTAGTAACAGCTTTGGCTTCTACCACTGGCACTTCCTCTTCTGTACAGCCCCCTACCACTGTTTTTGTTGCCGCTCCTCTTCCTTTTGTTCCACCCACAACTGTTGCTTCTATTTTCATTTCCATCTCCTCTGTTGATACTACTTCTACCTCTGTTCCATTTTCTACCACCTCTTCCATTACTATCGCATCCTCCATTACTCATGTTCCCACCGTTGTCCCTCTCCAGTTCAATCCTGCTGATTTTCAATTGTCTCCGAACACTCTGGCGTGGATGCAGGTCATCAACTTTTCACCACCACGCTAGACCACTTTCACCCCATCTTTTTTGTCCGTCCTCCACACCACCCTACAATTTTCCTCTGTTCCATCCATTCTCTCTTTTGGACAAACTGTCCCCATTCCTATTTCCACTTATGTTCCTACCACACCACCCACTTCTCCATCGAAGGTTGCCAAGGGCAACCAACCATTGCCTAATGATGCATTTGTACAAACAATTTTTATTCTATCACCAGATTGGGCAGATCCCACCACCCCAGATGACAAGAGATCACCAGAGAACCTCATTGAAGACAATGATGACGACACTGTATAGGTCGTCGGGGCCACTACCACACGAATCCCTACAAGCGTCAATGTATCAGCTGCTCCAAAAGACTTAACAACGACCTACCAAGCATTGGGAGTATACATCCAAGATGCGGTAACAGCCAGGGCCTCATTGGACAGCCGGGACTCCAATTGGCAACCAACAACACCCAGCTGTGAGTAGAAATCACAAAGCTATATCAAGAGCTGATGATCGCTCAACAACATGAATAAGACAGGCACCGGGAGCTCACAAAGCTGTAGCAAAAGGAGGACAACCTCAACCAGTATATCTAGAGCCTCTCCAGAGCACTGACAGATGCCTCCACCAAGGTGCGGGAGCTTCAGTCTGAAGCGTCCCAATGGCTTGCCCCCCTCCAGGCGCAACTCTAGATATATGAAACAGAAAATACGCACCTGGGGACAGAGGTGCAAGCCCTGCAAAGCGAAAAACTCGTCTGGTTAGCTCAACCCGCACCTGACTCAAGGCCACTCTCTCAAGCATAGATGAATCTTAAGACTTTTTAAACAAGCGAAGTTTTTTTCAGAAAAACGTGAACTAAAGTTGTAACAATGGGGAATTTGAAAATCCCTCAAAAATTAACTACACAATATATAGCTTACGAAATTAAAAACAAAAACTAATTCTTTGATAGCTTGGTTTTTTTCATGGAAATGGAAGATTCCAGAGAATGGGAAGACGAGGAGGTGAGGGGGAGGAAGTAGAAAAGAGTGGAGAGAATTTGAAAGGCAGCTATGTGGTGAGCAACGTTGGTGCTCCCTGGCAACGGTGCCAATTGTAGTCGTTGATTGTAGTATAGGGGTCCGTTCATTGGGAGTCGCCCGTGCACACCTGCATAGCAAGAGAGAGAGAAGGGAGATAGAGAGAGGTAGAGTAATGAGAGAGAGTGTAGAGAGAGAGAGAGCTCACCAAGGATGGTTGGGGCTATGGGGGCTCGAGCGCCTACCCATAGCTTTGCACCAATCACCCTGAGAGAGAGAGAGAGAGAGAGAGAGAGAGAGAGAGAGAGAGAGAGAGAGAGAGAGAGAGAAGAGAGAGAGAGAGAGAGAGAGAGAGAGAGAGAGAGAGAGAGAGAGAGAGAGAGAGAGAGAGAGAGAGAGAGAAGGAGAGCTTTATTGAGAAGAAAAATGAAGATGTGTACAATAAAAAATGGCGTCCTTATATAGTTGAGGAAGGAGGTCCATCTTGGCTCTCATTGGCCTATTTACAATGGCATCCTAGCCCTTCAAACTAAATAAACTTCAATCTAATAGTTCATTAGGAAAAGGGCCAAACTCACATGATTCATGTGAGTTTGAGAGATTCTCTTTTAACTTAGAACCTTATGAACTTGACTTTGGGCTTTTTAATTAATTTATTCTAATAAGGCCCAAAGTCCTTTTATTCAAGTTCTATTTATCTGATTTGCGTGCTCATTGGGTCGGTCTTATACACGCAGGAAGCCGGTGCCCTCGCACTTATTATTCTAACTATACACTGTACTGTGGCGGGGCCCACTAGATAAGGCTTGGCCAACAGTATTTCAAGTAGTGGGACCCACTTGTTCATTATTGTGCAGGAAATACCCACAACACCCCTTTCCTAGGGTGATGTCTTTTTGCTTTGGTTCTTGTGGCTCTAGGCGATAGCCAAGTATTGGCGATTTCCTTTCCCAAGCAAATCCTAGGAGGTCGTTTCCCAATCATTTTTTCCCAGATATTTTTGTTAGCAGATTCATGATCAATGGTGTTTCTGGGTTGCACAAGTGGAGTTATCTTGGGTAGAGCCCTCAAGACAGTTTTTTCTAAAGGTGTTGTAACTAATGGTTGTCCCTGGGGAATAACTTTCTTCTTGGTTTTGTTCATCCCTTCCTCTGATGCTAATTTACATACACTCTCATCTGCTCATCTTTAGTCAAGACTCAAATCATCCAATACTCGACCTCTTGTTGAACACTCTCTGATCTTTGCTATTGCGAAATGGTATTCAGTATCTATATATATACATCATATTACATGTGTGCAGATGAAGAAAGTATAGGGCTGCATGTGCTGTCTATAAGAGATCGAGGGTGGCTGCAATCGTTGTCCAGTCTGTTAGTGCAGCTGCGTGGGGTGAGCGTAAAAAGGGTGTGACGTCAGCTTTGCTTTTCATCCTTTTATCGCCTGTGAGAATTTGCATGTTAATATGCAGACTGCGCGACAACGCGAGTAAATATGCAGCATGAATGGAGGCAAATTAAAGATGAGATTTGGTAGAGTAGAGAAAACAAATCCAACACCCCCCCTTAATCTGGATCCGTGAATGCCTTGATCTTCAGACTAAGCAATGCACAAAATTTGTTGTGTGCATTAACATTGAGTGCTTTCGTGAATATGTTTGCAACCATGTCCTGCGTTCTGCAGTACGTTAAGCTTACTTCCTTGTCGAGAACCTTGCCTCTGATGTAGTGATATCTGATTTCAATGTGCTTACTCCTAGAGTGAAATCTAGGGTTGGCCAATAAGGCAATAGCACTTTGATTATCACAAAATAAAATTGTAAGGCTGTACTGATTCAGATTAAGATCTGATAGCAAATTTCTCAACCAAAATGCCTCCTTGATAGATTGAGAAGCAGCAATGTATTCTGCTTCTGAAGAAAAAAGTGCGACAGAAGTTTGCTTACGACTGTTCCATGAGATAGGACTGTCGTTGAAGAGAAATGTAAATCTAGATGTGGATTTACAATTTTCTACATCTCCTCCCCAACTTGCATCAGAATAACCACTGAGCTGATGGAGATTGTTGTTGCTGACATCTCCATAGCAGATGCACTGGTCCATGGTAGCTCGAATATATCTCATGACTCGTATGAGAGCCTTCCAATGGGTAATGCCAAGATTAGCCATGTATTGGCTGAGTGAGCTTATAGCAAAAGAGATATCTGGTCTTGTACAGACCATTGCGTACATGAGAGATCCTAGTATCGATCGATAAAGGTATTCTCTCATTTGCTCCACTTCTTGCTTGGTCTGGGGACATTGGTCCTTTGATAGATGCAAGCCTGGATCCATTGGTGAGTGAGCTAATCTACAATTCATTAAATTGTATCTGCTAAAAACATTGTGAAGATACCTTTGTTGAGTGATATAAATCAGTCGATTTGCTCTGTCTCTGTGGATTTGAATTCCCAGACAGAAGTTAACTTCGTCCAGATCAGTCATATTGAACTCTGAAAATAGCACCTGTTTCGAATCCTTGACCATATTGGTATTGTTGCTGAAGAGCAATGTATCATCCACGTATAAGGTGATGATAATGAAGGACTGCTGCACTGACTTGGAATAGACGTTGCAATCAGCAGTGCTTGGTTTGAATCCTTGTTCAATGAGTAATGTGTTGATCCTCTGGAACCAAGCTCTGGAAGACTGTTTCAAGCCGTACAGTGCTTTGTGGAGTTTACAGACATGATTCTTCGTCCCTTCTAGAACATATCCTTCGGGTTGAATCATGTAGATATCTTCTTGTATCACTCCATTCAGATAGGCTGTTTGTACATCGAGTTGATGCACTTTGAGGTCAGTAGCTGCAGCATAAGACAAGAGCATTCAGATCAACGAATGTTTGACGACTGGACTGAAAGTCTCACTGTAGTCGACATTTGAGATCTGCGTGAATCCTCGTGTTACTAGTCTTGACTTTCTTTGATCAATTGCTCCGTTGCATTGACTGAGGACTATAAGGAGTGATGAATTGTTGCTCAATGCCTTGGCTTTGGCAGTACTCCTTGAACTCGATAGAGATATATTCTCCACCGTTGTCTAACCTGAGGGCCTTGATCGTCCTTCCAGTCTCCTTCTCTGCTCCTTGAAGATTCTAAAGCAGTTGAAGCTTTGGATTTCTTCTTTATGAAATACACCATAGTTCTTCTAGAAAATTCATCAATAAAGGTTATAAAATACTTGGCATCCTTCAGCGAAGGATTTTTCATCGGGCCACAAATATCTGAATGTACAACATCTAGCAATCCTCTAGCAACATGTTGATGGCTTGATTTGAATGGTTTCCTAGTCTGTTTACCAACTAGACAGTCTTGACAGACATGTAACTCGACTTTTTCACAAGGATAGTCGAGATCAAGAACAATAGATTGTCTAGACATTTGTTGTACAAGAGCATGATTTAAATGACCAAGTCTATAATGCCAAAGTAAACCTTTATTTAAATGAACTAAAGTACTGAGAGCCTGACTAGCGGCAGAAAAGCAATGACTCAATTTGTACAAGTATCCATGCCTCTTTCCGAGTCATATCAACTACTTTACATTGATCACATTCGAATTCTACTCTGTGTCCTAGATCTTTGATTCTGCTTACAAAGAACAGATTTGTAGATAAATTTGGTACATAAAGGACTTTTGAGAGTAGCTTAGACTGATAATTAGCAAAGCTTAATCTTACAGTGCCTTTACCTTTAATAGGTTGTGTGCTATTGTCACCAAGGTGGACATATTTTTGGGTATTGTAAGGTGTATAGGACTCGAAACAGCCAATGAGGCTAGTCATATGCTGAGTGGCTCCGGAATCCAGGAACTAAGAACTGTCGTCAGATGCTCCTTGATGGCTAGTCATGAAGGCATCATGATCCATTTCTTGAATAGGCTGTGGAACTTCTGCAGCTGTATTTTCCACTTGATTCGACTGCCCCTTGATGTTGTTCTTTGCTTGAAGTATTCGACAGTCTTGTATTTCGTGATTGTTTTGTTTGCAATATCTGCAAAATAGCTTCTTCTTTGTCTGCGGATTCGACTGTTCCTTGTGTTGAGCTGGTTTCTAGTCTGGATTTGATTGTTTTGGGCCTCTCTTCTTCTAACGATTTGTCGAGCTCTTGTTGGTGTACAAGGAGTGAGAATCAGCTGAGGAACTTGAGGCTTCATTTCTTCGCGTGTCTTCCTGCAACAACATAGTAATCACTCTCGAAAGAGTCAATTCTAGATGAGTCGTGATGATCATCACCCAGCTGTCATAAGAGCTTGGCAAACTTGTAAGCAGTTGCATCACTATGTCTTGATCGTCAATGACAGATCCGACAATGACCATTTGTCTTAGCAGGCTCTTGAATTGATAAATGTGATTCTGCAGAGAATCACCATTCGTCATCTTGAGGGAGTAAATTTTTTTCCTAAGATGTAGCTTGGAAGCTATATCTCGCACTTCGTATAGTGTGCTCAAGATGTCCCAGACTTCTTTCGATGTCTAAGCCTTGGATACATGGCCGATCTGGGTATCCGTGATGTTGAGGATGATCAGCACGAAAGCCTTTCCATCCTTTAGCTTCCATCTGGCGATTGTTGCATTGTCCACTTTGGAATTCCCTTCTACACCTGTAACAACATCATACAATTCTTTTGCCATTAGTTGCCGTTTCCGGGGAGCTACGCCAATTTTTGAGTATGCAGCATGTTTGTTGGATGGTTAGCTTGCATTAGGCATATTGTTGTTGTATGAATAGTGTTAGATCTGCATTTAGGATTAGTTTGGGAGTGATTTTGCTTGACTTGAGTGGATTTGCTTGTTTGAAATCTAATCTAATTGTAGAACAAAAAAATCTATTCAGATCACCAATCTTAAGATCCATTTGGGTCTGATATATCAGAAAAAACAACAAAAATTGGTCAAATCTGCCAGATTTTGGTCAAAAGGAGGCAAAAATCGTCATCAGAGCTGATAACTTTTTGCCCTCTTTCAGGAAACCTTTGCCAAGTTGCAGACACCTTTGGTTTTGATCACAAAACCTTCAGTTTGAAGGGCAAACAATCCTTCCCAGCAGATTTCCAGAAACATCAGAAAAACCATCAAAAAACACCAAAAAATCAGCAAAACTCTAAAAATACAGAAAAAGAACCTTCACCCCATTCATTGTGCATAGGTGTGATTCAGATCTATCTACTGCCAGGTCGACAAAGAATAAGGTTTTTCAGAAGATCAGTTGTCATATTGCCATATTTTTGCCAATAAAAGTCACTTTTTTGCAAAAATACCAGTATTACTCTAGATTCTTTACCAAAACCTTCGCTGAGTTACCAAAACATTCTATCTATAGTAAAATACTATTTTTGAGTTCGGCAAAGATTCTTCTTGTCTAGATCATAGAAAATCTTGATTTTTACCCTCGCTAAACTACAAAAACCATGTTTTTTTGTGTCAAAAACCTTCGCCGGGTTTACCATAGCTTTATTTGTGTCAAATCTTGAATCTGAGAGGTCAACAAAGGTTATTTTCCTAGAAATTATCAGAAGAGTTGATCAGAGAGTTTTTTTTTCCAAAATAGCACTGTTGAACCTTCGTCGAGCCAATCTTCGCCTAGGAAACCTTCGCCAGTTCTATTTGGGTCAAATATGATACAATCTGATTTGGATTCTGAGAAATTTTTCATTTTTCAGAAGTATCGATTGATTGAATTTCGAAATCTTTTTCACAATATAGAAATCAGATTCTTGAAAAGTGGAATAGATCTAGCAGATATGATCTAAGATAGTTTTGATTGAAAAATCTAGATCCAATCTCATTGTCTACTTGATTTTAATTTTTGAAGATGGTTGCCCCTAGAGGTGCTCCTCAGGAAGTCAATTCAATCATTGTTAGAAGAGCACCCCATTTGGATCTACCCAAATACAATGAGGTAACAGATCTAGTTAGATTTCTTTGGATCTATGCTGAATCCTATGAAGTCTATGGCAAAATTTTTCCCCAAGATAAACTTAAGCTTTTTCCTATGGCCTTAACAAGCGCAGCACAAGATTGGTACTATAATCAAGACGAAACTGGGCGTACAGAATGGGAGGTTGTTAAACAAGCCCTTATCACACGATTCAAACCTCGGAAGTTTATGGAAGACCCTTTTCTACTTTTAAGTAAAATTAAAATGGGAAAGCGGGAAATGGTTCGAGATTATATTGAACAGGTGAAACGCCTCAGATCTGAGTGCGAACTTGAGCTGATTACTCGAAAATGTCATAATTATGTGGTTTTTGTCAGGTCTACCTAAACAAATCAGACGTGAGCTGAAACGCCATAATGAGTATGCACTCTTGCAAAATGCTATAGATGATGCAATTCGGGAGGAGGACGAAGATTCAGATGATGAGCCGAATATCAGTATGTTGTCTTATACAGCAGGGTAGACTACTACGACATCCACAACTATTGCATCAACAAATGTCAATGCTACTGCAGAAATAATGCTCAATGAGTTCGAGAAACTCGGAAAGAACCAGCAGAAACAGATGGAAAAGTGGACCAGAGCACCGCTTGGATGCTTTGCATGTGGAGAAAATCACAGAGTTGCAGAATGTCCAAATAAAGAAAAATTTGTACCATTCTGTCGTGACTGTGGTTATGGGCATTGCTATAAAGAATGTCCAGCATGACCGAAGCCGCCACCATCTACAGCTCTTGTAAATTTAATAACAATCAAGCGCACTCTTGATGGTGGTCACTAGAGCATAGAAGCAAAAAGAACCAGTAGCGGATCCAGTACCTGCCTATACTATTAAGAGTAATACCAAGCAACAATTCATTGTTGGCTCCTTGTTATCTCTTCTAGCGGCCTCCCACCTTGAAACCAAAATCCATGGCTTCCACCTGGATTCTGTATTTTCGGTTTATGAAGAAGCATCGGTTGAGTCATCCCACCAGGCCTCCAGTTCACATAGTCAACGTTGTCCATGCAGCGAGATCATCATTCATGACTCGCCTTCCATGTCATGATGTCGTACTAGGCATACGTCGTCAGTTGCGCTTCCACCCCCTGCTGCTACTCGCACTGAACTTCCTATTCCCCTCACCTCTGATGCTTCCCTCGCCTCTGCTTCCAATCAAGGATAGTCTGTGACCATTGGGGCTACCATTCCCATCACAGCTGCTCAGGCTGCCTCACCCCCGCACACCGAAGTTATTTCATCGAACACACAGTACTTCATGGATATGTTCGATGATTTTGACCCCCTTGGGGCCTCCGAAGTTTTTGAAATGCCCCAGAGCCCTGCGCCCTTTGAACTCCAATTTCCTGGAAGAGGATTCAAACAAATCCATGATACTACTGTCAGTGTTGAAGATTCATGTCAGCCACTTTAAGTTGAAGACAGCCCAACCACACTTCAGGTCGACCAAGATGTGAAATCATTGAAGCAGTTCAATGCCACCGTGATGGAGGGCTTTGAAGAAGATGATGTTTTTGAAGAAGAAGAATTACCGGCACCTATTTCACGCCAACCAAGGACAATACCATCAGGTCCTCCTGCTGCTGCCTCCTCCACGACAGTAGATTCTGGTAATGCTCTTGGTTTGGTCTCAAGCCTTGCGCAAGTGATCCAGTCTATGCTGGATAAGAAAAAAGAAATGGAACAGAGAATTTTAGACATGGGGTCCGAAAACACTCTCATCAGCTAGAAGATTGTCCAATTGGATTGAGAATTGAAGATCGCCAAGTAGCACGAAAAAAAATTTGAAGATGAAAAGAAGACGACACAACAACAGGCTGAACGTTTCGAAGGATACGTCAACTCCCTACAGAATGCCATGACAACCGCGCAAGATCAGGTGGACAAGGTGGTGCAGGATGCAAAGCAACAAGTGCAACTGCTACAAGGTCAACTGCAAATGGCGGAGCAGGATCGCACACGTCTCCAAGGTGAATTGGATGCGACCACCCTTGATGCATATCTTCAGACGCAAATACCAGATCATCTGATAACTCCGACGGAGATCACGTATTTGTTCAAGAAAGTGAAAAATTACAAAGTGACCCTTCAGGGATTCCAAGGCCGCTTTGACAGGTTCAAAGGAGCAGCTCCAACTGAGTTGAAAAGGCTAAAGAAACCATTAGCGCCTATGAAAAAATAGCCACTCAAGTGTTGGAAGCCGGACCACAAATCCCAGTTTTGGTCATACCGCAATTCTCTCCTCCGCACCAAACTGCAGTACCAATGGATACAGGGCTGGATTAGGGCATGGACCAAGGGGGAGCTCTAGAAATAGAAGAACAACCGCCAGTTGTACAGGCAGTGCCAGCGGGTCCATCCTCATCAAGGATGACATTGTTATTCAGAAGGCCCATCAGCGTCGAGGACTAGATCCAAAGTTTTTTATTGCAACATCTTCATGAGTCCTCGCGTGGTGGATGGGTCTTTAAGTTCAAGACCTCGGAAGTAGAGGCCGGCAAAGCAGTGGACAAAATACCTGCATTGGGAGAGCAGCTGGCATGGAGAGTTACCATTTTTGAGAAAACTCTGGAATCAATCAGGAGTTATGTGGCCAGCCCTCACCAATTGCAGGTAGATCCCTATTATGTGCCAATGCCAAGAAGGAATAAATGGAAGGATTTGGGATTGGCTATGGACAAAATCACAATCCATATGCCCAATTGGACAATCATCCATCAGCCATATTAGTGGACGATATCAGTGGATTTTCATTGGGACTTACAAGCATATCAGTGGGAGTATATCCACTCTCCCGATCCGACAGTGCGACAATTGGCAATGTTTGCAAAAGATTTAACTTTGTTGGCATCAGTGGCAACTAGATGGGATGATTGTCTTCCTCCTCCGGCATTTGATCCAAATAAGCTAATGGCCTCAGAGAATATCAAAGATCAGTTGTCGGTTGCTCGTTTATATTTTTGTGCAGCAATGATGGGAGGCTCCTGGAAATCTCGCTTCACCTCTTGGACGACCTCAAAGTGGATTGCAGAAACCCATTGTTGTTTTTTGCCACATAATTTGGATTTTAATATTGCCCGACTCGACTTTATTGAGAAGGTGCAGTACCATTTAATAAAGATTCATCGCGAAGCCAATAGAAGTCCCCAATAATTGCACCTCACAGGTGTCGTGGGATCGCCACCAGTTTTGGTGGGGGATAATGTTGGAGGGTTTGCGGATCCCAAGGCAACCCTATACCTAGTTAATAAGTGAGAGGGATTTGGCACCCTGCGTGTGTAAGTCCAACCCGATAATCATATAGTTATTTGATTAGTTACAAGTCAATAAAAGGACTTTAGGTCTTTTTTGCGGGACTTTTAATGTCGCAAGGCCTAAATGTCAAGTTAGTGATAAAGTTGGGTTTCCATCCAATTTGGATGGTTCCCACTCTTTTTTAAAATTGAATAATTAAGGAGGCAGAAATGGACCAATAGGATTCAGAGGCCAAAGTCCTCCTCTCTACTATAAAAAGTGCGAAAAATGCAAAAATAAGCTTGGTAGAGGCCAAAAATCTTGTATATAGATGATTACACATGTGTGGAGCCTGTTCCCACGTGTGAAAATAATGTACTTGTCATGTACCATAATCATATAGGTTGTACATATGATTTAACTCAAGTTCTAGTGGCTAAAAAGGCCAAAAACTAGTTTTCTAGACATATGACACATGGCATCAATCTATTGATTGCATGAGACAACTATTTTGGTTAGGTGTCACATCCCATGTGTAGAGGACAGATCACACGTGTGGAATAAGCTGAAGTAGGCAAATTTGGACTTCTAGAATATTTCCAAGTAGATCTCCATATAGAAGGAAAATGGACCAAAAGTGCTCAAAATAGAAGGTTTTGTCCAAGTGTCAGTTTTGCATGATGAATCATCATATGACAAAGCACCTTCACACATGTGGGATTAGAGGGATGATCAGTACCACGAGCTCCCACTTATTGTATATATAGAGCCACATTTGGCCATAATCAATGTGAGACACCAGTCTTGGTTTTGGAAGCAATTTTGAGTGATTCTCTCCATTTGTCTACATTTGTTTTGATTATTTTGAGGTTCTATCAATGTGTACTTGATTTTCAGGTTGGAGTCTGTACTCAGACAGTGTTTCACACGTGTGAAACCATAAAGTACACTTACCTTCAATTAATGATTGTTCTTGTTAGGATTTTGTGTCTAGAATTGATCTAGATTGATCTTAATCTGAAGTAGATTAATAGATCAAGTAATCTGACAACCAATCCCTCTTGAGGATCAGATTAGGATCCACTCTTGGTCCTTTTTGTACTTTTTGCACATGGTATCAAAGCCAAGTACAAGAGGTTTTATTGAAAATGATAGGGTTGATCCAAATCAAAGCCAAAATTAGCAGTTTTTTGGAAACTAGTCAAATTTTGTGTAGCGAGTTGGATTTGATAGCTATCCTCAAAAATTTTGGTCCAGATCTTGTTGTGGGCTGTAGGAATTCTTTTCACACGTGTGAGGCCGTACAACTCCGGTTTTGACTGAGAAATTTCAAAAATTGGTAGAATTTGACTCACATACCCAATTTGAGTGATTTTTGGTGCAAAATCAAGCATTTTCTATAGTGAATCTAATCCTTTGATTAGTTCTTGGATTAGATCAGCCAAAAAATTAAAATTGAAGCTTGAAATAGGTGCATTAATTGTCTTCTCTGATTTTTTGAGTGTACGTTGAAGTTAAGAGAGATTTTGCTAAAAATCATAGATTAAGGAGTGATATGCAAGGTGAGAGGTTGAAATCCATTGTACCATCACTCTAGATTTGTTCAAGAGTGATAGGGTCAAGTTTAGAAGCATCAATTTGCTAGAAAACATCTTTGGATTTGTCCTCCAAGTGAAACCTTTGAGAGTTTCTAGTGCATATAGAGCATCTATGCAAAAAAATCTTTTGTAGAATTTGACATAGATTGGCTTCAATTGAGAGTTCTAGAAAAGAGGTTGAGATCCAAGTCACATTGTTCAACCCTACTCAATTTGTTTGAGTGATTGTAAGGTCTGAAAAGAGTCATTAAGGTGTCTATGGCAAATGTGTAGAGAGAGATCCAATTTTCTAAGAGTTCCTTCCTTTGTAGAGGCCAAGATCTAGAAGCTCATTATGTGTTGTTATTGGTGGAGAGTTTGTCTCTTCCCAGGTGATCAAATCTTTCTAAGTGGCATTAGCTCTTTGAAGCACAATATCTTATTGAGAAAAATCACCACTTTTGATTTTGAATTTCATTCCAAGTCTTAAGAGGTAGAGTAATTGTGGAATCCAATAGGGGTGATTGAATCAATTTATTGAGCAAAAATTGACATACTATGTATGAAACTCAAATTAGTTCAATTCAACTTTCTTTGTGAGAGTGTGAGGGTCAATTTGAGATCCCATTGGATGTCTAGAATGAGGAGGAGTCCATATTTGAGTATTCATGCATGGTTGAGATCTTTGTGAATCTCTAGTTGTCTAATTTTTTAAGCTTTGTGAAAAATTGGTGGTATAGTTTGTTGTCAAATCAAATCAAATTCATTCTAAATCTCAAGTGTGAGATTATTTGGGTCAAGAGTGAGTCCAAAAGAAGTGATTAAGTTTGATTTTCATGTATTTGAAACAAAACCCATCTTTTGTTCAAGAATCTCAAGTGTTGAGAGAACTAGTCAAGTGAAAAGGAAAATCTAGGTGTCAAATCTTTTTCATATCCATTTCAACTTTCAAAAGAAAGAGTCATTGGTATTTGATGAGTCCAATAGGAGATTGGATCTGATTTCTTTAGTGATTTGATTTAAAGATTGTGTGCTTTTGTCTTAGTGATCACAACAAAGTTTCCAAGTGACTAGTCATTACTGTGAAGATTGATTCTTAGGTTTGTGAGCTAGATCTTTTGTAGATCCTTCTAGATTGTTGAAGATGTTCAAATCTAGTCTCTTGAAAGTCTCAAATTACATTTGTAGAATCATATCACAGGTTTTTATTCACATGGCATCAATAGGTGGCATCCTATTGAAGGAAAGAAAGGATCCTAAGTGCAACCTTTGTGACAAGGGAGGATATATTTTCTCAAGATGCTACAAAAAGAAGACCAATCCATTCAAGGAGAACCAAAGCAAGGGGGCCGAGGTGAAGGATGGAGCTTCAAGTTCGAAATGCAAATACAAGAAGGACAAGTCCAAGAAAAGGTGTTTCCTTTGTGGAAAGGTGAATGAGGCTTGGAGTCTCACAAGGACTTGCAAGATTTGTCTTCAAGAGTCCATCACAACACATGTCAAATCTTTTGAAATTTTTTATTTGGAAGTGCATTGTTTGGTTCAAGATGCAAAGATAGATGTCACTTTCATGAAAGTAGCTTGGATTTATTTTATGTCCTTGGAAAGTATTTTGCTTGGAACTTTAGATAAGTTCAAACTTATTGTTATGATCCAAGAGAAATCAATCAAGAATAAGGAGCATCAATCACAAAATGAAAATAGTTTCATTTATGCTCTCATGTCAACTTATGAGGATCTATTTTGCTTTGAAGGTATCAGAGCCTACCTAAGGTTACCATGCATTTTGATCCATCTAACTGAAAAATTTTCATCAATCTTGAGCTAGAAGTTGTCAAGGCCCATTTTCCTAGCTATCTTGTTCAATCTTGGATCAAAAGTGATCAAAAGGACACTGATTGGGTCTGACCTGGTACTGTACGAAATCAGGTGCTCAGACACGTGTGAGGAACATCCAATTTCAGTTTGGAAGTTCTCTCTCATGTTTGATCCATTTATCTTGCTTGATAGCTTGTTTTGAAGCTATTTTTGTCTGGTTTCTGTTGCAATCAGTTTCATTCCATTTGGTTGAGCCAATCAAAAGTTATAAGATTTCGAAGAGGGTTAGGAAGGGCACCTAGACCTGGGTGGACACATTTGGTTTGGTCAAGAGATTGCTTGGTTGATCCAAAATCACAGTTGTATGCTTGCCAATCTCATCTATATGTGATCTAGGCACTGTTTTGAGATCTTAGCCATTTTGTTTCATGCAATATCATTGTATTTGAGTCAAATTTGGTTTCTTAGTGTATTTCACACGTGCTAAGAGTGTTAGATCCTAACTTTGCCTATACTCCATCATTTGATGTGAAATAGATCTTGTTTTAGAGAGATTTGAGTAGCTAGGGAGAATCAATTCACAAATTGTTGTAAGATCTTTCATAGAAGGAGATAGTACTCAATTATTGGATCCTATTGAAAGTGTGTAACAACATTTATTGTTCATCATTTGAGTTTTCTTCACCTCAAATGTCTTCAATGGGTTCATCCTTGTTGGAACCAAGTGAAAGATTGACCACTTCAAATTATTCAATTTGAAAAATGAGGATGGAGTCCATCTTGATCCTTCAAGACGTGATGGACATAGTTCTTGGCCTTGAAGAAGAACCACAAGTTCTTCAAGAGGTTCAAAAATACAAAAAGAGAGCTAGGATGGCTCTCCACTACATTAAGATGAATGTCTCTAATGAGATATTGAGGGAGATAGGTACTTGTACAACAGCCAAAGAAGCTTAGGATTGTCTCAAGACTATCTATGAGGCTAAGAATACCTCTAGGCTTCTCACTCTTAGGAATCAAATCTTTCAAAGTAGCCAAAAGAGTGATGAGAGTGCATCTAGTTATGTTTTGAGAGTAAAAGATATTCATAGAGAGCTTGCTTGCATTGGTGATTCCATCAATCAAAATGAGCTAGCTCAAGTCATTCTCAATGGCTTGAGAAGTGAATTTGATAATCTTGTCCAATCCTATGCCATTAAGGAGGAGCTACCAAGTTTGGAGGCTCTCCAAAGTGTGCTAATTTCAAAAGAATCAAGGCAAGAGTACAAGCTCTTGAGGATGGACAAGCTTTCTCTCACTCATAATGATGACAAAGCTCTCTTTGCCAAGGATAAGCACAAAGAGAGGAGCAAGAACCAACATCAACAATCCTCAAGCAAGGACAAAGTCAAATCCAAAGACAAAGATGAGGAGGAAGATGATTCCTCTAATTCCTCATCATCCAAGCTCAAGAAGAAGAAGAAGATCAAGTGCTTTTATTGTGGCAAGAAAGGTCATTATGCCACCAATTGCTTCAAAAAGAAGAATCAACTCAAGCAAGCCAATATTACCAATGAGAAGGAAGACAGTATTGCAAGTGATGGAGAGGGATCTCTTATGGTCTCTAGTTTCTCATCTACTCCTTTCAAGAAGGACGGCCTATGGTATATTGATAGTGGAGCCTCTTCACATATGTGTAGCTCCAAGGACTCTTTCTCTTCTATTGCACCTTATGATGGAGTCAAGAAATCAATATACACTGCAAATGATCCAAGCCATGAACAAAGAGATGGAATCCATGAGGAAGAACCAGGTATGGATGTTGCATCCATTACCACATAAGCGCAAGACTGTCAAATGCAAATGGGTTTTCAAGCTCAAGTATGGACCAGATGGGAATGTCTCAAAATACAAGACAAGACTGGTAGCGAAGGGATTTTCTCAGAGATATGGTATTGACTACTCTGAAATCTTCTCTCCTGTCGTCAAACATTTGTCCCTACATTTGTTATTTGCATATGCAGCTGCTTATGATATCAGGATCCACATTGTGAACGAGAAGACAGTCTTCTTGCATGGTGAGTTAGACGAGCAGGTCTACATGGATCAACCCCCAGGATACGTCTCGAATTCACTTCCTAATTATGCATGTAGAATGCATAGGAGTATCTATGGTCTAAAATAGTCAGCTCGACAATGGTACAAAAAGAAGGATCAAGCCTTGAAATCATTGAAATTCAAGTCACTGATGGCTGATTCCAATGTGTATGTGAAAATTACAGATGGGCAGATCATTATTGTGACTATATATGTTGACTACACTCTGATACTCTGCAAGAGTGAGTAGCTGATTGCTGAAGTGAAGGAAGACTCGAAACATTTCGAGATTGTGGATCTGGGAGAAGCCAGGTGTTACCTTGGCTTGCAAATTGACAGGGACTATGAGGGAGGTAAGTTGTACCTTCATCAGTTCATATACACCCAAAAAATCCTAGAGGATTATGGGATGCTAAATTGCAAAGGAGCGAATACTCCAATGCTCGCAGAAATGGTGCTGACGAATGACGATTGTCCGAGGACTGAAGAAGAGAGAGAACAAATGCAGCTCACACCTTACAAGAAGCTGATAGGTTCGCTAATGTACCTTGAAGACAACAAATGCCTTGACATTGCTTATGCAGTGTTCAGGATGAGCCAATTCTGCACGAATCCAGGCTCAACACATTGGAAGATTGTAAAACAAATTTTACAATATCTTCAATTAACGAGAAATTATGGCTTGTGTTATTGTCATGATGTAGGGTTCAAGATGCTTTCCTACAGTGATGCTAGTTGGGCATCCCTCAAGGACGATTGTAAAAGTGTCTCAGGAGGATACACCATCGCGTCAGAAGTGGCAATTCTCTGGGTCATCAAGAAGCAGACCATTGTGGCTCAGTCATCCTACAAAGCAGAGTACGTTGCATCAGCAAAGATGGCCAATGAAATAATTTGGCTCAAATAGTTCCTGGACGAATTGGGTGAAACAAGGAATGAGCCTCTGGTTTTGCAGATGGATAACACATCTGCAATACATCTAACAAAAGATCCTGTGTTCCACTCAAGGACGAAACACATAGTGATCAAATACCACTTGATCAGGGATCTGATTGAGAAGAAGATTATGTAGACCACCTTCATTGGAACGAAAGACATGGTTGCTGACATTTTCACAAAAGCCCTAGACAAAGGTCTTTTTTAGAGACAGAGGAGCAGTCTTGGAGTCGTCAAGCAATCATGCTTTGAGAGGGAGTTGAAGAAACAAAATGTTTCTATTACCAGACCTTTGCTAGTTTTCAGCCCTCACTTTGACAAAAATGTTCGCGAACGAGAAAGTCAAAAGACACGAAGCGAACGTGCTGTGTGGGTATGTCATACAACACACAAAAAATGAGAAGAACAATAGATGATGTTGTAGCCATTACGCACATATCACTCTTATCTTGTCTGATCTTGAATGAATTGTTGTCCGCCATCGCTTGTGTATCTCATTCATTCATTTTATCAATTCCACACACTGGTTGAATTTTGTTGAATGCTATGTTAATCAAAACGTAGATCAGCAGTGTCTGTCTACATTCTGGAGGACTGCAGGAATGATACAGCTGGCTGTGACCATCAATCATATCTGAAATCCATCTAGATTGTTTTGCATTCGCAAGTGCTTGCACACATTTCGCATCATGAAGGTCTTTATTCCTTGGAAATTCAAGAGTGAATGGATCACAGGCTGAGGGCTTTGAATACATCTTTGAAAGTCCAATCAAAGTAGTAATGATCACTATTTCATCATCATAAGATATAGGATTGAAAACAATGTTCATACTAGCATCATCAAAGAACATTGTCAAATACATGACATGTTTTTCTATCAAACACAAAGTAAGATGAGTAAAGGGAGATATGGATAAACTTCCTTGCTGCTCCTTTCTCTTTACCCAAACCTTCATATTGATGTAGGTTCAAGTCTCTTTTGCCTTGAGACAAGTGCTCCTTCTCGGGTTCCTCCTTGATGTCTTTTTTCTTCATCATGCTCACTCTCTCTTGGCGTTGATGATGAAAACGTGGATCCAAACCATGATCTTCTTCAAGACTCTCAAGGTTTTCAAGTCTCCAAACCTAAATGTTCTCCTTCTCAATATGATCTTTCAGGTCAACAAAAAAATAACCAAGATTGTTTATACCAAATATACTAGTCCACAATTGCTTACCACTAGCAATTTGCATTACATACTTGTTGAACTTACAACTAATGAGGCCAAATACTCTTGTATGGATGTAAGTGTCCATCAAGTATGATTCACTTACTCTCATACAAGGATCACAATATGCCTCTTTGAAAATGAAGTCAAAATCTTTCAACTTATGAATGAAAATGTCATGCTTACTTCTAGAATAGAGTAAGTAGATATGAAAACCACCTTTCATTCCATACTTTAGAATTCAAAGGGACTTCATCACAAAACTTAGAAAATGAAGTACAAAATGTACCCCCTTTCCAACTTGCCTTTCCTTGTCCACAAAAATGAGCATTGATAGCTCCATCTTTGCTCTTGTGGCTCTCCTTGGAAGAGTTGAAGCTCTCGAATTTTGCTCCTCCTCTTGATCAAGATCCTTCTTGATCTCAACCATATCTTTGCCAATATTATTCTTAGAGGATTCATCATTCAAGATTACAAACATTGTGGCTCTACCATTGTCCTTTGTGCTAGCAAAATGTACATCCAAATGAATCAACTTAAGAGGGTGAGTAGTCTTAGTGATAGTGTTAGAAAAAGGCAACCTATGTGCTTTAGCCAAAGCACATGCTTCACAAACCTTTTCCTCCTTTTCCATGGATATTGGAAGGCCTAGAGCAAGCTCCTGCTTGCACATGACTTCCATAGACTTGGTGTTGATGTGACCAAGCCTCTTGTGCCACAAATCATTTGTGGTCATCTTGTCCTCCTTGGCTACTATCACAAATTGGTTAGGATCAATAAAAGCATCAAGCTTAAATAACCTCCCAAACCTTCTTCCTCTTTCTATGACCTTTCCATTCTTCTTGATGTTGCATACATTAGTAGAGAACTCCACAATGAATCCACGATTTAAAAGTTGACCAACACTAAGCAAATTCTTAGTGATGCTAGGAATGAAGAGAACACCATCTATCTTAGTCTTCTCGAAAGATCCTAAGCATAAGGGAATGGATCCCACACCTTCAACTTTACATTCACAATCATTTACTGTAAAAATGGACTTTATAGGTCCTACATAAGGTGTGAGTTGAGAAAAGTACTCCCTTCTACCCGACATGTGGGAGCTAGACCCACTATTATCCACCAAGGATCTTCACCTTTGACATTTGATGATGAAAAAGTTGACAACATGAGTGAGTCCTCATGATAACTCTCTTCCTCCTCTTGTCCAATGTTGGCTTGACTTTGATCTTGCTTCCTCTTGAAGCATTCCGAGGCACAGTGCCCCATCTTGCTACAATAGTAGCACTTGACCTTTGATCTGTACATCTTGGGCTTGACTTGTGATGATGATGGTGTAGATCCTCCTTGATCTCCATCCTTTGCTTGATCCTTTTTGAATGCTCCTACCTGGCTCTTTGCTTTGTCTTTTCTTTTGAAAAATAAGACTTTGTCATCATCATCATTGATTTGATATGAGCCTTCCTACTCTCCTCGGCCAGCAACACACTTTGAAGGTCTTCAAGTGTAGGCAATTTTCCCATGATAGCATAGCTTTGGACAAGGTTAGTAAAGTCACTACATAAGCCATTCAAAACAGTTTGCACAAGCTCACTCTCTTTGATAGGTTCTCCAACATAAGTAAGCTCTTTGTTCAAATTTTTCACCTCAAAACAAATTGATGTCCACTCTCACTCTTCCCTTGGAAGCATTGAAGAACTTGGTAACCTTGAGGTATTCTTGGACTCATAGATCTTTTGAAGAGTCTCCCAAGCCTCTTGGGCTGAGGTACATGCTCCTACTTATTTGAGAAAATCATTTTCAGCATTCATTTTAATACAACTAAGTGCAATCTTGCACCTTCTCTTGTATTTAGTTGCTTCTTGTGGATGGATTGGCTCATCTTCCTCTCTATTTACGATATCCATCAAGTCTTGCATGAAAAGGATGGACTTCATTCTTAACCTCCAAATTGAATAATTTGAAGAGTTCAAATTATCATTAGAATCCAAAAGATAGGCACTTATGGATGCCATGTTCAATGATAGGGAGATAGATTCAATGAAACAAGATAGATTGTACAAGATATGATCACTAATAGCTATCCCACTCTCTTTGGGACTTGAGATGAATCACTCTCTGATTTCTCAACAAGATCTAAGGTGATCTTGAGCTTGATCTATCAAGATCCAAACCTAGCTCAATTTACTATAGATTTGATCAAAACTAGTCTCCTCCTTGATCTCAACTTCACAAGAAGGGTGAATCCACCTATACTGATCCAAAAGCACTTTATAACACACAAATGTCTTACAAATAAAGCCTTTTAAATTCAGGTTGAGTCACATTGACATATCCAATCACAAACCTATCTAAAACCAAGTAGAATGGAAACACAATTTTCACTAGTTTTGCATTTCTAGATGAAGAAAACATCAAAACACTTAATCTGAACCTAAAAGGTGTATTTTATGATGCCTAAAAACGACCTAATTAAGCTCTCAAATGGATGATCCAAAATACTAAAGAGTGGTGGCATTCAAATTCTTATTAAAATCTCTACTAGGAGACATGTACTCCAAGATTCGACTCATAAGAACTTTCTAATTTGGTTTGGTTGAATGGAAATGGGTCAATATCGGTTCCTGCAGCTATAACTCAGCAAAAAAAGTTTCCTTTGATCTATTTTCACTCAAATGAAACCAAATTTGGAGGTACAATCACTAGATTAGCAACTAGTAGCAAGCACAAAGCCAATACTACTCAAATCTAGGATCTAAGTTTGAGAAAATCAAATCTAAAGCTCACTTTTGATTAGGCTCTGATACCATGACAAAATTTTACAGCAAAATGAATTCCAATCAAGCCTAAAAGTGATGGAGGATGCACAAATCAAAGATCTAGATCCAAATTATGAGCTAGAATCAAGACTAGTTACCAAAACTAGCAAATTTGGCATTTAACTCCACATTAGGCATATAGATTTGATCAAATGAGCCTAAGTAAAGTAAAAAAAGCTTCTTAGACCTATAAATAGATTCAGTACCTTCCAAACCAAGCAATTAATGCATAAGAACACTCACATCCAATATCTAGAACTTGCCACCAAAAGACAATGTTGATAGAAGTGAAAAAACTCAATTTTTTTTCATATTTGGATGGAAATCCCATCATACATTTATATTTTTCAAGTTCGGATCTGAGCATATTAGGGCACCTTTGAACTAATCATACCCTAACCCTAACATCTAACCTAATAGGTCATTGGATCCGCCCTAATATGGGGTCAAGATCTCAAGATCCAAAAAGAATGTAAAACCTGTTGATAGGTTTCAAATCATTTTCATCCAAAATGCCCACATGACTCATTAAGGGTGTATAGAAACAAGCTAGTTTCCCAGTATACTTCTAGTAGACCAAACATGATTTTGGTACTTATATTTTAGAGTCGTAAATTGCATGAGGTAGAACATCATGAACTAATTGCTATGGCACAATCACTAAAACCTCATCACGTACACATCAGAGACGTTAGTACACAAGTACTTCATGACATTCTTTCACATTAGTCCATACACTACTACCAGGAACAGACGGCCCTAAAAATTGAGACACGGAAGTATGTTTGGACTGGACCATACTAATGTTGCAAAAATGGTCCATTCTGTGTGCTTCCAATATTGCCAATGGGGTGATTTTGAAGGCTGGACCAAAAATGTCGTGCTAGCCGGTTCTACTGGTTTGTAACGGGCCAATGTCCTTTGGCCGGGCTACAGTACAAGGTCATGGCCCATTGAAGTCAAAACCCTAGTAATGATACGCGTTCGGGGCATGTTTCCCTGTGGCAGTTTTTTGGGTTGACTTTGGGCGATGTGTGTCATGCCCACAATTGGTCTTAGGTAGCGTGTCCACGCTAGAGATCAGTAGACCAACAACCCGTAAGTTAATTGTGAGTATAAGGAATTGGGGCCCTTATGTATATAAGGTCAAAATTAATGGTTGTAGGCCTAAACTCATGATGGTGAATTTGTATGGGTCAGTGAGTCATGAGAAACTGGATGACGTGGCCCAGATAGGATGGTTTCCAGTGAGGTGTCACAGTGCACTACTAGTGGCGCATGGGCCTTGGAGGATATAAGTATACCTATTGGGCTACATGATTGCATGATTGTTGGTAGCTACATGCTGCTTGAGTGATTCCTCATTCCTCATTGAGATTGATCCATAGCTTGGGGGCTAGATCCATTCGATCTAGGATTGGTTGGGTTGGTTTGTCCACCAATCGTACCCTTTGTGTTGCTTGTTTTGGCATGCTTAGTATAGGATCCTTGGTTTAGGACCTTATATCGGTTCAATTTTTAAGCACTTCAAATTGGTTTTTGGAAGCAATTCCGGTTTTCAATTCCCTTATGATGCCGATTACTTTGCTATGAGCACTTTTGTGAAAGCAACAGTTTCAATTAAAGGTAATGTTGGTTTTTGTTATGGTTTCTTGTTCTTCACATAATCGTGGATTACGTGTTTAGTATTGACTATCTTTTGCCTTTGTGATGAAGCGGATTTGGCTTAAATCCAAGAAAAGTAGAAAAAGAGGCTCAATAAGACCAATGTTTTGCTGTAAGTGTTGGTGATTTCTTACAAGGTTTGTAGGGGGTGGATTTTTGGTGATTTATAGAACTCTGCTATATTTTTGGCAAACTAACAAGTTTTGCAGGCTTGTGTGAGTCAGTAAAGCCATCATTTTGATGGTATGGGTTACAGGAAAGCCTATCGCGAGTTATAGAATGAGGCAACCTACAAATCAGGGTTTTTGCAAAAAAATGGACAGCATGTACCCTTTTTTTCAGCCTTTGAGAAACCTACTTGATGTAAATCTGTAACAATAGTTTGCTTATGCATGTAAGGATGAAAGCAACTTTAAAAATGCCTCAATAGCATCTGTAATCTGCAAAAACAGTAGAGGTTCTATTCTAAAGCTTCTTTCATAAAGAAAAAACTAGTTAAGCTTTGGTTTCTGCAAAATAGAAGCAGAAAGAAGCCTTCCAAATTGTGTCTGCTAGCGCCCTCCAGTGCGCCCTGCATCCTAAACGCTACCTGTGCATTAACAAAGAGAGGGGAGCAAAAGATTGCGCCTGCAGCAGGTCGTGATCCTGCTACTTGGGCCCCAAGGGTTGTGGAGAGAAGGGAATGGGGGGGGATAGGTTAAACTATTAGTTAACATTAGTTTTTGGTCAATCTAATAAGTTGGATGGCCATTTTTAGGTAAGAGGGAGAGCGAGGAACTCAAGGTTTTTTTGGCAATGAGTTGATGGTGATGGGAGTCATTGGAACGAACTCTTGCATTGGTTGCTTATGCTTGAAGTCAAGGAATTTGTCTTCGAGAAAGACGACATCTCGACTAACTGACATACAGCTCGACTCGACATAAGAGATTTGATAGGCTTTTGTGATGTTGAGTATCCAATGAAGATACTCCTGTAGCTAACAAGGTCAAGTTTTTCTCTCAGATCAAAGAGAATTTGTACATAACAAAAACAACCAAATACTCGAAGATGTCTTAGACTCGGTTTGTATCCATAGAAATCTTTGAAGAGAGTCTTTGAGTCGACTGCTTTGGTACAATTTGGAACGATGCTCTGATACCACTCTGTTGTATTCTCTTGTGATTAAGTGTAGAATAAGAAAGAGAACTCAACATGGAAATTTTAATAGGAGCTTTACCAAACTATAGTTTCAGACCTTAACTTAGATCAACAAGAAGAATGTCTTATAGGTGTCAAAGACAACCATGAAGGGAGCGAAACAGTTAGGTGTCAGAGACAACCATGCTTCCTTCGAGATTAGACATTCCGAATGGAGCAAGTATCAATGAGAGAGAAAATATCAGAAAGCATTCACAGTGGAACATACATAAGAAAATAGAGAATCTGAATTAAGCTATTGTGAATACAACGATCAGATCATGATCCCGTGCCCTAGAATGGTTCACAATAATAATGCACTATGTGCTCTGATCTTACTTAGCTAGCTATAGATTGAATAACTATCTCTACTTCTTGAATAACTTTCACTCTCTTGGATATCTCTAATTCTAAGGATTAAAATAATTAAGATACAATGGAGTTCACGGAGGAACTCTGAATCACGCTAAATTATTCATGTTCTTGTCACTCAGCCATGCATTCATCACTCTTCTCACTTATGTAGCTCTTACTTATATTTTGTGAGTTGCCGATATGTATATATACATGGAATAGTTACAATGACTGTGTGGGCAACGAGCGTGAAACAATGCAGTTACTAAAAGGTACTGAAGTGAACTGTTAACGTAGTCTGCGTCAGACAGGACAAAGCAACTTGACAGGATAGTGATGACGTGGACCTCAAATTCGAAGACTTCAAAGTTGGAGGAGTTGATGTAGTGGGTTTCTTTCCTTGTCTAACATCAATCCAAGATCTAATCAATCTAGCATCAAAGAGACGAAGTTAGTTGTCACGCATAGATTCGTTCCCATGAGAGCAATTGTATAGTTCAGATTTCAGCATGAATGGAAGATCCAAATCTAACTCTAACATCCATTAACCCTAAGCATTAACACTACATCCACTAACACTACGATCCATTAACACTACGATCCACAACACTACGATCCACAACAAGATAGCTTACTTCTCTCTCTCCCTTTCTCTCTCATAAAAAGTATAACAACATGCAATCCCAATAACAATCAGATCCAACAATTAGCAAAATCCAAAGAAAGCATGAGAGATGGAGGAAAAGTGATAGAGATCAAGGACATTCATCAATCCATTTCAGAAGAGAACCAATCTGCTTTATTGAAATGAGAAAATGAACATGTGTAGGAACTCGAGTTGGTCCCTTTTTGTGAAAAAAGCTCAAAAAAGACCAAGAGTGGATCCTAATCTGATCCTCAAGAGGGATTGGTTGTCAGATTACTTGATCTATCAATCTACTTCAGATTAAGATCAATCTAGATCAATTCTAGACACAAAATCCTAACAAGAACAATCATTAATTGAAGGTAAGTGTACTTTATGGTTTCACACGTGTGAAACACTGTCTGAGTACGAAATCAAACCTGAAAATCAAGTACACATTGATAGAACCTCAAAACAATCAAAACAAATGTAGACAAATGGAGAGAATCACTCAAAATTGCTTCCAAAACCAAGATTGGTGTCTCACATTGATTATGGCCAAATGTGGCTCTATATATACAATAAGTGGGATCTCGTGGTACTGATCATCCCTCTGATCCCACATGTGTGAAGGTGCTTTGTCATATGATGATTCATCATGCAAAACTGACACTTGGACAAAACCTTCTATTTTGAGCACTTTTGGTCCATTTTCCTTCTATATGGAGATCTACTTGGAAATCTTCTAGAAGTCCAAATTCGCCTACTTCAGCTTATTCCACACGTGTGAGTTGTCCTCTACACATGGGATGTGACACCTAACCAAAATATTTGGCTCATGCAATCAATAGATTGATGCCATGCGTCATATATCTAGAAAACTAGTTTTTGGCCTTTTTAGCCACTAGAACATGAATTAAATCATATGTACAACCTATATGATTATGGTACATCAAAAGTACACTATTTTCACACGTGGGAACAGGCTCCACACATGTGTAATCATCCTATATACATGATTTTTGGCCTCTACCAAGCTTATTTTTGCATTTTTCACACTCCTCAAAAATCTAGCTTGGTAAATCTAGCTTGATGGAAAACATGATGATCTTGAACTTGACTCCATGGGCTGAATTGGTCTTTGTTGGTTCAAAAGATGTTAAGATCAACCAATGAGCTTGATGTTGATCTGAAATCACCATATCCATGATAGTGCTTCTTTGATGTTGACATCTTTGATGAGCTTGAGAGCTTTGCACCATCCTAGCACCTCCAAAATTGATTCCTTCCAATTTTCATGGAGATGATTGACCTTGAGGCTTGCTCCTTCTTCATGTGCATGCTCCTTCATGAGAAAATAAAGATTTCTTCTTGATTTATTAGGATCACAAAGATCTAACATCATGTTACCACGATCTAGAGAATTAGACTCATCCAAATTGGCAAGACTATGCATGCTATAATAACAAAGTGTTTGCACCATATCTTCATGCTTGTTTACCATGCTAATCTCAGATCCTATGAGGCTAAATACTTTATTATGGAGATAAGTGTCTTTATAAGATGATTCACTTACTCTCATAAAGAGTTTACAATTGCCTCAATACAAATTTTCAAACTATGAGTGAACAAATCACTTTTGCTCTTGCATGACTCAAGAGCATACATTTGATGAAATAACCATTTACTTTCTAATTGATTTAAAATCAATTTCAATCTTTTAAGAACATCATCTATGTTCTCAAGAGAGACTTCATACTCAACTAGTATGGCTTTACTCCAATTTTGAGATGCAATGATCTCACTAAAGCAAATTGATTTATCAAATGACATAAGAGAAGTAAGTATGAGATGTATACCACATGAGATATGCTCCTCTTTTCCTTGAAATGTGAGCCACATGGATTCAACCATATTTCTTGAGTTTATTTTTGGAATCACAATTTGAGAAGGTCTCTCCTCCTCAATCCTTGGCACACTTGAACCTTGAGAAGGATTCTCCTCCTCAATCCTAAGCACATTTGAACCTTGAGATGACTCCTTAAGATCCTCTTCATGGTGCTCCTTTTTGATGGAAATCTAAGACCTTCATGTCTCATAATGATCACAACAAGTATGACCATTCAATATGCACTTCCTATGATTATCAAGATTACTTATGCTAGAAACATAAGTCCAAAAATCACCACAACTTGGCATGATTTTTCCAATATTGAAATCAAAAGGTATTTCCATCTCAATAAGGCTAACTACTTGCTTATGGATATAAGTGTCCACTTTGGATGCTTCACTTATTCTCATAAGAAGTTTATAACTTGCCTTTAGGATTGAAAACATACAATTTTCATCTTTATGAATGAACACATCATTCATGATCTTATTGAAACCAAAAGATCGTACATTATGAAGATATTTCCATTTCCTTGTCTTCTAACTAATGTAAGCTTACAAGGAAAACATGCTTTGCTATACTTTAAGGCATCACACTCAACTAGTATTGCCTTAAGCCACCTTTGAGATACAAAAACATGCATTCAATCACTTCCAACTCTCACTCACACGTGTGGGAAGTATTCAAAAAATAATCTAAGTAAAAACAAGCTGCTCTCCTTGGGTAGAGAGAGAAAATGCATCAAGAGCTCTCGGGTAGAGAGAGAAAGCTAGATATCCAATAACTCACAAAATCCATGAAATCACCAAATCAATTAACTTCAAAATGAGGTGTACAATGATACTAGTAGGTCCACGAGCTACCACTATGCTTAACTATGATTGGACCACATTTTGTCACCTCTTGATCCTATTGGATCATTGATCTATGCACCTCTTAATTCTATTGGACTATATTCAAGCACACCTCAATTTCCTATTGGACCTCACAAGGTTCCATCTCTATATCCTATTGGACCTCTTGGAATTCATCAAAAAAAAACTTTACACTTGTCTACACTCTAATTAGCAAGTGTTTAGCCTCTTACTCTATTTTGGCTCAATAGTGGCATTACAAGTGGAAATGCATAATTTGCCATCTATGCCAAATTTATTCCTATCAACATCCTACACCTAGATGCTTGATGTAAAAAACATAAGACCCCTATATCTAACATAGATAATCTTTTTCAATTCTTCACAATATTGATAGTGGAGCCTCTTCACATATGTGTAGCTCCAAGGACTCTTTCTCTTCTATTGCACCTTATGATGGAGTCAAGAAATCAATATACACTGCAAATGATTTTGAATGTCCTATTGAAGGCATAGGGAACATTCCCTTGATGCTTGCATCCTCTAAAGTTCTTTCTCTCTCTAAAGTTCTTTATGTACCTAAGCTTACCAAGAATCTTATTAGTGTTGGCCAATTGCTTGATAATGGCCTTGATGTAAAATTCAATGTTGATACTTGCACTATCAAGAAGAATGATGAGATACTTGCATTAGGATCTAGATTTGCTGGCATCAATAAACTAGATCCAAATGAGTATGTGAATGCTTGTAATATTGCTCTTGTGAACAAGCTCTCTATGGAGGAATTATGGCATAGGAGGTTGGGACATCCCAACTACAAATCCATGCTCTCTATGATCAAAGAAGCCAAAGCTATTGGCTTGCCAAAGTCACTCTCCAAGAAGATCAAGCCTTGTGAGGCTTGTGCTATTGCTAAATCTCACAAAAAGCCATTTACAAGATCTTCTATCAAAAGCAAACATCCTTTGGAGTTAATCCACTCGGATGTGCATTTCTCATCAACTACAAGCAAGGGAGGAGCCACTTGTTTTGTTACTTTCATTGATGATTACACAAGATTCACTTGGATATATCTTCTTGCTTCTAAATCTATGGTGTTTGATCATTTCCTTATTTTCAAAGCTTATGTAGAGAAGCAATTCTCATTCAAGATTAAAGCTCTTAGAAGTGATGGAGGTGGTGAAAATATCTCCAATAAATTTCAAGATTTTTGTGAGCTTGAAGGCATTAAAAGAGAGTTTTCTTGTGCCTACTCTCCATCTCAAAATGGAGTGGCCAAGAGAAAGAATATATCTCTATGTAAATGTGCAAAATCTATGAGAATTGAGACATCTTTGCCCAAAGTTTTTTGGGGAGAAGCCATTAATTGTGCAAATTATCTTTGCAATAGGCTCCCACATATAGCTCTAGGAGGAAAGTAACCATATGGAATCTTATTTTTGAAGAAGCCTAAGGTTGATCACCTTAGAGTTTTTGGATGCTTATGCTTTGTCCATATTTTCTTGGAAACAAGGAAGAAGGAAGATCCTAGTGCATGCAAAGGGATCATGGTTGGATACTCATCCACCAAGAAGGCCTATAGAGTCTTTATACTCTCTACTTCTCAAGTTATTGAAAGTAGAGATGTTGTCTTTCATGAAGATCAACACTCATCTTTTGAAGAGGCCGAGATCAAGAAATCTATGGATGCATCATCAATTATTGATTTTGAAGACAATTATGATGTGATGGAGTCGAGATTTGAAGAAGACTCTCGTCGGATTTTCTCACCAAGAAGATCCATGAGACTAAATAGTGTTTGTACTATTTTTGGCAATTAGATAAGTTGATGATGTCGGATTTGGACCCATTCTAATTGGCTAAACTTGATACATTGCATGAAGTATCTAGAAGTTTCCAATTTAGGTCAAGTTCAGGACAAGTGGCCAAATGACACCTTGGAAGCTATAAATAGTTGTAGTTGTGTAGAGAAATAATCATCAAAGTTTTTTTTTTTGGTGGAGAATTCAACTCTTGTGTTTCTATGTCCATCTCATGTGTATTTCTCTTGATATCTTGGTTTTCTGTGTAGACAGTTGATTTTATCATAGATCTAGCTTCCACACGTGTGAAGTAGGCTGCTACTATTGTACAAATATGGACAATAACTTACTGTATTTTCATTCTTATGATTAGATCTTAGTGATTTATGCAATTCTAGCATGCTAAAATTGATTATTTCTATCTTGTAGATAAAACTAGATGTGGATCCAAATTCGGTTGATCTTTAGGTGCTTGAGGCCTCTCCTCCACACCTACAACAATATCCATCACATTAGAGGAGTTCTCAATATCAAAAAGACCCTTTGTAAAGATAATTTTATTTTTTTTCTTTAGTTTCGACCGTCACCAGGCCCAATCAAAATGCACAGATTTGAAATCTACGTAACGTAGTTCATATTAACTAAAAAATAAAAATGCAACATAGAAAACTTTGAAATTTGTGTCCAGACAGCATGGACGTATCCCATTGGTTTCTTTTTCCTGCCCGACACGTGCTAATCTGCCCGACGTCAATATCTCAAGTTAAATTTACTTTACTATGCTGGTTAGTATAATGAAAATTTCTAACTATACTAGTTACATTTATAGAAATATAGTATGTACAGTTACATAAAATATGGTATATGCAGTAACTGTGACTATGTTGGCATTCACATTAGATTAAATGTGATACGAAAAATTAAAATCAAGTAACATATCAGAGAGATTTTTGGCGCCCAAGCTTTGAAAATAGCAATGGCGAGGAGACCTAGATCTACAATCGATTTTGTGATTCTTTACAATGAGAAAGATGAAGCTGATAACTGGAAGCCAACAAAATATACGAAGAAATCATGGGTATTGTTGCATCCATCATCAAAGGGCAATTTTCGACAAAAGAAAAAGCAAAAATGACTTACAAATCTTATTGGAAAGCAAAAATTTTAGAGTTTAAGACTACCCCGGGAGGTCAATCGATATCAGAAGTCTTAGTGCAACATGTATATATGCATTCAGAAATCAAAGTACATGATATCAATTCTCATGATCATCAAAAATGTAATTGTAAGTATATCAAAACATATGCACTCTACAACAATCATAGGTGATTTTCTTTATTGATACTCTTCAGATTATGATTTAAATGCTTCAACATTGTTTTTTTCTTTCAGATTTATATCCATCATGCATAAGTGAATGGGAGCCCACACAATCACTTGCAGGAATATTAGACGTGATTCACTCTGATGTTGAAAAGCTACAATACAGAGGAAGAAGTCCAAAGGGACTTGCAGATTGTGGTATCTATTTTTATGAATCTTTATATATGCCACAAACAGATGGAGGTTTTGGCAAGCTCGAAGCAATTCCATTGCCTAGTTTTCAAAGTGATGAGTGGCCTACTCCTGACAACATTGTTTCTGAATCCTTGAGATGCAAGCTACTCATTGATAATAAAAATGCTATGAAGATAAGCACAGCCTCGAAAATTGTTCACCTAAGTTGGTTTATCTCATTGCATACATTTGTTGATTTCTTCTCGAGTGCTAGTGTTCGTAGGACACCAACTTTATTTGTTTGCAAGGATTTACCAGATGAGACTTTGTCAGATCTCATGGATCAAGGCTGAGATAGTAAAACAAATAATGACATAGAATGCAGGATTAAAAAGTCCTCAATGATCTTTCGTTATCATATCGAAAAGCAAATGGTCAGTCTCCCATTTAGCTACCAGAGATACAAGAAAATTGAAGGCACATGGCTACCACTGGATCAAGACTTTGAACTAAATGGTCACACAAACCGAATGGAGATAAGCATTATCTACAATGAGAAATATTTGACTATGGTTAAGGTGGAAGAGCACTGGAAGCTTGATTTTATCATAACAGAGCTCATGCTATTACAAACCAATCTACCAACATATTTCAGATTTATCATCAACGGAAGACTCGTAAGTACTTTATGTTTATTGCCATTTCAAAATAGAACAAAATAATAGAAAATGTCATCATTTACAATTGCATATTCACTAATATTTGCCGTGTCACAGATGCGAAAAAGACAGGAGCTGATAACGTGCTGCAAAGATCTACCTACAACAATCACCATTGTGGGAGAACAATAGTTTCAAATAAACTTTAGTAAAAATCTGTGTATACACCCTTTCATTCAATAAATGAAAGCCTAAGTTGGGCATCTATACATGTATTTTGTGTTCCCAAATTTATAAACTGGAGCAGCATTTGATATATCAATGTATATTTTTCTATGAAGTCTATACATGTATTTTTGTTCTATGTTATCTATATTTTTTCTGATCTTAATTTAGTAGTACTACGTCATCCTTTGCACCATCATCAATAATGGGAGGCTGAAGCCTTGCCCGAGCCAGTATACTCAGGATAATTTCTTGTCTAAATCTATACACCTGGCTTGATGTGTACTCAGGAAGTGTAAACTGCAAAATAGAACATTCATGTATTAGTAATGGCCAATAACATCACCAGAATAGAAAACTAATCATGATTCCAAAATAAGAATAAACATAATTTATTACCTTAGAAATATTGACATCTTGTTGAAGGATGAACCACTCAAAAAACAGCTTGACATTGTACAATGTGTACCACCCACAGCTGAATGAATCATTTTGCTGGGGTGACTGCAATTAATTCAGCACACAAGAAATCAATTATCAAACATAATGAATTAGATTGAAAATATTTCGTTAGAATACTGATTTCAAAATGCTATTAAGAAAGACAGAGTTTACCTCCAAGTTGACGATCTGCCAGTCCACGGAATGGGGAACGTCTGTAGGAATATATTTACTTAGATATGGAATGAATATATCTACATCCTTATGCGTATTTCTCGCCGAATTCATCTTGACACAAGAACATTTAATAATATTATTTATAGGTCTCTTAATAGAGATCAGGTTTAAACTCCAGTGGTCACTGCAAAATAAGATTGAAAGTAGTTTAGCGACAATTTTGAGAACTATTTAAATTGAAAATGTCAATGTTAATGCATAAAACAGGAAGAAGCACTTAATATATCTTACTTGGTATGATAAGGAATGACCAAATACTTTGTTGCTGGTGTGAATCCACTTGTCAGACACTGTGACAATGTGTCATTATTCTCCTTGAAGGCCTGGAGCAGAAAGTTACTCAGCACCAGCAACTCGTTTGATGAATCTCTTGCAATGTCAAATTGCAAGAGTGTTAGCCCGGACTCTATCACAGGATCACTGATAGAAGCCCCTCTGTCTTTGAGATCGAGACAATCTTGAACTCCAAAATTAATACTAAAATCAAGTTCTTCTAGTCTAAAACAAAAAGGAGTATCAATTGTATCTATAGCATCCGATATGTCTTTCTCAAATTTAAGATAATCATCCAAATCTATATATGTATAGAAATTAGGAGGAGGAGGAGGAGGTGGAAGTGTAGTATCTACAACAATTATAGGAGTATCCAAAATAGAGGTAGCTATATTTACAGCATTATCAACAGCAGCATTATCTACAATGGATTCTGGGATAGGCTTCACTTTCTTAGGAGCACGCTTGGGGGCTGTCTGCTTCCTAGGACGTTTCGTAGGAAGATGAGTCCTATCTACAGGAGTTGGTCTAGGAGCAGCAGGCTGAGACACGTGTAACCTACAGTACCTATCCCTCATTCTCATCAGAAGCTGAAAATCCTTGGGCATTATGGTAACCCTCTTGGTATGGATGGCAAGCAAAAAAGAATCCTAAAAAAAAAGAATAATATAATCTTCAGCAGCCTCCTGAATGCACTGAAGAGCACTCGGTGTGAATATAACATGCTGTTTGAGATCATTTCTTGTTATGTTCCGGACAGCACGGTAGAATGGAGCTCTTGGGATCAACAGAGCTATTTACCTCTGATACTTGCGTATCTCAGAGAGCCACCTACTACGGTTGCGCATTCTAGGTCTAGCAGGGGGTGTGATGGCAACCGTAGGATATGAGGATGAGCCAGGAGAGAAGAAGTCTCTCCTTGTCTGCTTTCTCCTATCCATGGGCATGAACTATGTGATAGTGGACTTGTGCATGAAGGTTAGGATGAGAAGGAAGGGATGATAAAGAACTCGCAGAGGACTGCTATGTACGGACAGAATGTACAGTATATTGGACCTATGCGAGCCGAATATCAGAGAGAACGATTAGATTTGAGGAAAGACACACAAGTGCAATATGGGGTGACACGTAGGAAGACGTATCGGACCTGTGCACATGGAAGGTAGTAGGAGAAATTTTGATTGTGAAGGGCGCGCACAAATGCGATATGCGGAGCGAAAAAAAAAGTGAAAAAAATTCATCGAAATTTGTGATTTTATATCGGGGTTCGCACGTCGAAAGAACGTCTTGTCACACGTGTGAGAGTTGTACGGACAAATGCGAGAGCGACATGTGTCACCCTGTCACACTACACATGTGGGATTTGTACGATCGAATGCGAGAGTGACACGTGTTTATGAGCAATTGAATGAACACGCAACATGTGTCTAAGTGTCATTTCACACGTGTGCAGGTGTCATCTCACACGTGCCTGCACCTGTTGTCGAATTGAAAGTAGACATGTGTCATAAGTCCATTGACCACATGTGCAAAAATTTAGTATAAATGACACGAAAATCGAATAATTTTTTACCTTTTGCGTTCTCAAAATTTGTGACATATCGCTTTTGTGCGCGCTCATTGCTGTCCGTTTGCTTGCAAATATACCTACTCGCGCACAAGTGCGATATTCTGTATCTGTCTGCCGTACATATCCATCTTCTACGCCATTTTGATAGTTAGTTTTGGTTCAGTTCTCCCGCAAGCACAAGTGCGATATTCACGCTACTGCCATGGCCTCTTCCTCATCATCCTCACGAGAATCATGCTTGAGTTCATTTTTGAGTGAATTTGGGATTACTGAAAATCTGGACTACTTCCACAGCCTATTCAGGCCATATCTACATGTTTTCAGGACTGCACAACCAAATTCTGACGTATTTTATGAACATTATGTCAGATTCAGAGATATACTTAGCAAGCCTGTTTTCTCCATAGGTCAGCTCCAGTACATGCATTATACTAATCTTGTTCATTTCTTCCCAGCTTTTAGACATAGACTGGATAGAATGTTCACCAAATTGTTTGATCTTTTCAAAAGTAGTTCTATGTGTTCGTATTGCAACAATAAATGTCGATTGGTTGAATATCAGAGTGGTTTCGTACTTTTTCTTTTAGTTCAGATCCCAGATGATGATGAGTTTTCTATTGTTGACCCTACTTTTGCACCCTCCTCTGTTCAGTCAGCCATTAAGGATATCAGTCACTTTCTTATCGACACTCCTGATAAAGAAAGTGACTTCATTGATTTAAATATGATGTTCTTTGGGATTCTTTCATTGGCCAAAATACATCTGATGATGAATCCAAATCTATGGAGGATTCGAAATGTCTTTTCAATTTGCATGTATATTATATTAATGACGATGTACATTTTACTACTGCTGATTTATGTAAATTTTTTGACTATCGTGAGGACGAGGTTCTATGTTTATTATCCGGCACAATTTCCGAATTCTCCGACTTTGTAGATTTTGAGACAGATGAGCTTGTTGCTGGTATTGATTTTGATGATGAGAAGGGTCTTATGACCGGTGAAGAATGCCTGAATAAGACTTTATCAAATATGGCTGAGGATGGACGAGGCAGACCATCCGATGAAGAATTCATGGCATTTCAGTCCCAGATGGGCTTCCCTCGTCCATCATTAATGCATTTCACTGATGATTCCACTTCAGTACGTGATCATTATATTGATCATCCTGATCTGGTTGTTGTTGATGATGAAGAATGTGTAAGTGTTTAATATTCCTTGCATTTGAATGTTTTCAATCGCTGAATGTGTTTTTGCTAGCATATTTCCTATTGCATGATGCTCTCATAATAGATGATTTTGCTGCGAGACGAGGTGGTTTCAAACAACACGCATACTCGTTCCAGAGGGACAATGGATTGGGCCACTATCTTCAGCATTTCTTGAAGAGTGAGATCTGTACTGCTCACTCCAAGCTGAGCCCAGTCGGGGAGAGTCTTATAATGGCAGTTAAAGCTTTATCATTTCATTTAGGACATAAATTTGTTAAGACAAATAAGATCATTTTTGTCAAAAGATCTTATGTTTTGAACATTTTAGGCTTTACTGATGGGAATGTTCCTTTAAGGAGCTCCCATTATTCATTGTATTCCACTTATATTGAGCTTAGTGGAAATAAAAATAATGCACATCTATTAGATGCATACGCTAGCAGAGAATTTCTTCATGACAATACTACTATAGAATCTGATACAAGATCTGATGACGAATAGTTGACACTTTGTATAATACAATCAATACATTTACATTGGGTATTGCTCATCTCTTGTTCAATGAATTTGCAAAGCAATTTTGAACATGTCATGATGATCTTCTACTCAGCAATGATGATCTTCTACTCAACAATCATCTAATTTTCTCTTCCTGTATGAACTTGCATGCTTTTCTAAACTTGTTGTATTGTGTGGACTTTGTTATATGTCGAATCTGAACTCTGCGGTAGAATCATCAAAACAATTGACAAATGTAGTTTCGTTTTTCATTGGTTCCTCCATGTTGTGTATTTCGATGAAATGCTGCTCATGCTTGCCAGTGTGACTTCTCCATCCTTGTGAAGACCATACACTCAAGCTTCCATATGTATTTGCAAAAAATGCTGTATGATCTCTTAGTATGTGCTGCATATGTCAAAATCATAATGTTAGTCTTATGTTTAGATCTAAATATATATGAAAATTTGAAAGCATTTTGAAAATTTTATTCTAACCATGTAATGAGTGATGTGATCTTCTCCCCATGCTTTTGATATTGCATTAACAAACTCAACACAAGTCCTTTGGACAGCTTTCTTATCAATATCAGAGTATTTTTCTTTTCTTAAAATAGCAATCATACTATCAAGCTTTTTCCATACATGAACTTTTAGTACTCTGGTTTTGCCGTCTTTCTCGAAGTCCTGAGTGGCAGCAATAATATCTGTCCAGACTGAGTGTTGAATATTAGAAGCCTTACCAGTATGATTTGATAGAAAACGACGTGCTTTTGCTCCTCCTATGCTTGGCTTAGTTGGCATGTTCCCATTCTTTCCTGAAAGCTTTTCATCTTTTTGAATTTTGACATGTCCTTTATGGAGTCCTGCTTTTGATAAAACATCTTCTAATTGAGAGATAGCTTCCTTTGCTAATGATGCTGGCTTTATGAAGATAAATGATCTTTTCTATTCATCTAACTTCTGCATGAAGAGTGCAAACATGCACATTTTTTAAGGGGATAGGCAGCACAGGCTTCCAATTTGAATCTGCATATTCTCTAGTAATTCCTGTACTCCTAGTTACATCTTTTTCCATTTTCATGCAGTACAAACAAGGGTGTTTTGATGTAGCACCGTGAGAGACATTATACATACATTTCAATGTTTTCAAATCACCTGCTAAGTGCCATTCAACATTGAAGTCTCCAACTCCTGGAACATTGAGAAATCCTCCATCCATATGGTCCTTGATGATCCTAGGATAAGATGTCCTCGAGAATATCCATGATAATATATCATGATCCTCTTTCAGCGCCTGTCCAAAGAATTAATCATACTTAGTTTACAATGTATTAATACTATTCAATGAATGTAATGTAATAATAAGGCTAGTTACCTGAAACGCTGCCAACCACCATATATCATTTTCTGACTGGACACTGAATTTGAAATCTTCTTGGTTCTTTGTTTGGGATAGAGCACCATTCATGAGAGTTATACTAACCCTTTCCATCTTCTGCCCTTTCACAATTTTTGACTCATCTAACTTAAGTACTATGATTATTTTGCCATTCACCTATTCATAGGTTATATCATAGAATGTGACGATGTATCTTAGCAAGTAATTTAGATCAACAAATAAATTGTTTGATGAATTATAGAATATCGATCTTCTATCAGTTTCATACACCTCCTCAATATGAAATGGAGTTCCAGTGATCTTATGCATACCTATGTTTAATGTATCCCTCTCTTTTTTCAAGTGGTATGTCCTAGGGATTGAGACTTTTCTAATTTGAACTTGCTTAAAAGCTTCTCTAATTAGTTTAAATATTGTTGCAAATGCTTCCCTACTAATACCTGCAAAATCACAAGCACCCTGAACTATAGTCTTATCTAAAATATTTTGAATGTCCAACATTAAAGACTCTGCTATTTTACACTTTACATTTGAAATCCTATTGTTCATCATGATACGCTCAGTGGATTTGCAAGTCAATATTGTGCCCAATGACATTCCTAGTGAAGCATTGTCTTTAATATTCCGAGGAGCTACTAATGCAGATCTGCAAAAAAAATAGATAGTTAATAGAATATCACCATAGCTGAAATTAAATCCAAATGTCATTGAAAAACTTACAAAATTTAGAATATGCTTACTTGAATGCACGGATTCTTCTAACCTCCTTTTGAAAGCGTTTGAATATCCTTGCAACTTTGTCACTTTCACTTCTTACTTTCAGCCTTCTTCTTTACCAAATCCACATCCTTCAGTAATTGTAAGTTTTCAATACGAATAGACTGTAAGATTGATTGCATTTGCTCTAGTTCAGATTTGATATTGATTGCTATCTTCTGTAATGATTCATTATTTTTTTTAAGTTGTTCATTTTCTTCTAACGTCTTTTGGAGATGATAATCTCTATTTTGACAATAAGAGGATATCAGAATTAACTCACCTTCTAAAAAGTGAACTTTATTCATATAAAGTTGTTTTTCATGGTTTTGCAATCTTTCACAATATCCTAGTAATCCACTATGCCCATTGCATATCCATGTAACTAAATGAGTTATTAAAGAGAATGTGGGATGTGTCAAAGTGCTTGGATCTTGTGGATATAATGTTCCATCTGTCCACAAATCCACGTTTTTCTTTCCTTCTGCCCTATAACGAGAATGATCTTCAGCAGATATTTGAACTCCTTTGCCTCCTCTTCTCTCCAAAGGTGCCAAATCAACAGGGATATCCACATGTAGATGATATAATGTCATCATCAAAAAAATAATAGAGTAATCAGTTGCATCAAAGTACTATGACCAGATTCTATGAAGCAAAATAAAATACTCATCTTTGATTATATTATATACTATGTATGATCAATCCAATCTCCATGCTTGTATGCTTGATTCAAATTTGGAAATGCCACTCATTTTTTCATTCCAATAGGTAGTTGGCACTCATATTTCCATTCTCGTGGAAGGAATGCATATGTAAACATTTTGCAATTTTTCCTGATTCGAATTTGGGGATGGTGGTCATATTCTAGATCCAGTGAAAATATTGTCCTTTTCGTAACCAATGGAGGGAATATTTTTGAGTTTAGTCAAGTTATACTGCGAACTGTTAACAGTTCTTAACTGTGACTATAGACACTGTGGTTAGATCATTGGGAGTTGGGGAGGCCTTGGGAGTGGTGTGGGCAAGCAAATAAACAATATTGTTTTATTTATTTTGATATTTTTGTATATCCTACATGGCATTCCTTAAAGGGTCTTTTTGATATTGAGAACTCCTCTAATGACTCATTCATCTCCAATAAGGACTCCATCCTCACCTTCCAAGTAGAATAGTTGATTGAGGTAAGCCTATCTTTGCTCTCCAACATAAAGCCTCCACTTGTAGCCATGTTGAAGTGACCTGATCTTCCCTTTCGACCTGTTCCAATGCACAAAGCACTCTCTTCAATTTCAACAAATGAACTCAAGATGAAATCACAAAGATATGGAACCTCTCAAATCTCTTCTAGCACTTCTAACTAGAAAATCAACACATAGAATAGTGAAATCTTGATCAACCTATGATCTATCCTCAATCTAATGATTCTTGCCACTTCCTAAGATTAAAACACACTCAAATGAAGTTCAGTAACCTCACAGACTAGAGATCCAATCAAAAATGAGTTTTGACAAAATCACAAAAAATTGAATATCTCAAATTCTACATGTAATTTCTAGAAACTTGATATATCTTCTTGTAGACTCCAATGAAACCTTCCTAATGCATCAAAAGTCATCTAATTCCAGTAAACCAAGTGTGAAATAAGAATTGATCAAGTATATAACCTTATATCAAGTTTTGACCTACAAAAGATTAATTCTACACATGCAAAAATGCTGATTTTTGAGTAGAAATCAATCTAGCATGCTCTAGCATTGGTAACTTCTCCAAATCCTTGATAAAAATGGCTGATCCTTTCATAACCTGAAACACAATAGCTCTGATACCATGTGAAGGATTTCATATCATTCAAGGTCCAATCCATGTCCCTGATCTTTGGTTACAATAAGGAGCAAACCAACAATCCTGCCAATGTAGAAAAATCAACATCTACATACAAAATGAGATGAAAACCCTAAGAGATATTGATCAAACATGAACCAAAACATAAAATATGTTTTCTGTCCATACGATTACAGTACCCTACTATATTTCACACGTGTGGAACCGGAAATAGCAATAAATGAGCATTCTACACATGAGATTGCAAGATAACACCAAGATAGTGCACCAATGAGTAGTAGAACCCAAAGAGAACCATGTATAATGATGAAATGAGAGAGAGAAGAGAGAAGATGTGTCTCTCCACGAGTTACATCCTTTTATAGAGTTTCCAAACCCTATTTGACCACTTGGCTTTCTCTCCAAAATGTAAACCCTACTATTTTTGGGTCTAGATTCAATGTACCCAAAGTTCAAATTTGAATTTCTCTCAAACTCGACTACCAACTTTCCCACACTTTCAAAAAGTGTTTATTGAATGTATTTTAAACTATTATAACTTCAAAAATTTTATCTCTAAGTCTAAAATGAGTTTTGGCCTCTTATTGACAATTTACCAAAATGTGACTAAACTAGACTAAACTAGTTGAAATCTCTCACAACTACCTTAAAGGGATTTATGAATCCAAAAATACCTCTAGAGTGCTTATGATTAGGAACAAAGTTCTTAAAAGCATTAGAGGGAGTGATGAGAGTGCTCAAGAGTATGTCTTGAGAATAAAATGTCTCAACAAAGAACTTTCGATCATTAATGAGGGTATTCATGTTGATGAACTTGTTCAAATCATTTTGAATGGTCTTGGAGATGAGTTCTCCAGTCTTGTATAAAGCTTTGATATTCAAGATGCCTTACCTTCCATTGACAAGCTCCATAGTGTGCTTGTGGCCGAGGAGAGTAGGATCCTTCATGTCAAGCAAAGGATCAGATCCTTGAAGTTGCATGATGGTGATGAGAAGGCCAACTTCTCAAGCAAGGGAAAGAAAAAGTCAAAGAAGAAGATCCAACACAAGGAGACCAAGAATGATGATCAACCACCAAGCTCCAAAGGTGGAAAGAAGAACAAAGCCAAACTCAAGTGCTTCTTTTGTGGAAAGAAGAGGCACTTTGCATCCGAGTGTTTCAAGAAAAAGAATGCACAAGGAGAGAGCAAACAAGGCAAACTCACTCTTGAGGAGAAGTGGATTCATCCTTGATGGCTTCTACATCAACATCAAAGAGCTACTCCAATGACACATGGTGGATTGATAGTGGGGCTAGTTCCCACATGACATTCCAAACGGATTTTTTCTCAACTCTTTTACCTTTTGTAGGTTGTAAAAAGTCTATTCTAACAGCAAATGATCAAGAATTAGAATAGATGGAATGGGAACTATTCTCTTAATCTTGGATCCTCTAAAAGAGTAGATTTTGATAATGTACTCTATGTTCCTACACTCACTAAGGATTTGTTTAGTGTAATGAGGCTCTATTCTGTAAATAGCCAAATCTTAAAGATCTAAGAATTTTTAGATCTACTTGCTATGTTTTTCAAGCATTAGATACAAGAAAAAAGGATGATCCTACTTCTATTAAAGGGATCTTTGTTGGTTATGCTGAAAATAGCAAAGGACATAGAGTCTATAATCCAATCAGTAAGAAGATTTTAGTGAGTAGAGATGTTACTTTTGATGAAGGTAACTACTACAAGTTGAATGAGAAAGCTTCTAATCCATCTTATGTCAAGGATCTTGTAAGGTTTGAGGAGGAGCCTACATATGATCAAGATTTTTAAGATCCATGGAGGGATGCCATGCAAAAGGAGTATGATGCTCTTATGGAGAATCATACATGGAAGCTTGTGGATCTTCCTCAAGGAAGAAAGCCAGTTGAGTACAAATGGATCTATAGATTGAAGTACAATCAAGATGGGAGCATAAACAAACACAAGGCAAGGCTAGTGGCAAAGGGGTTCTTGCAAACCAAGGGAGTAGATTTTGATGAAACTTTTGCTCATGTTGCTAAGCTAGTTTCCAGAAGGTTGAATATTTCTCTTGCAACTACTTTCAATTGGCCTCTATTTCAACTTGATGTGACTAATGCTTTTCTCAATGGATATTTGGAAGAGGAAATTTTCACGAGGCAACCCGAGGGCTTCATCAAAGAAGATCAAGAGGAAAAAGTGTGTTTGTTGCTAAGAAGCCTTTATGGGCTTAAGCAAGCACCTAGAGCTTGGTACTCTAGGTTGAATACTTTCTGAAACTCTATTAAGTTTGTTGTAAGTGCTTATGATCCTTTTATATACTTAAGATTCAATGATGGTAAGATCATCATTCTCATTTTGTATGTTGATGACATTATCCTTAGTGGAAATGAACTTGATGGTATACAAGAAGTGAAAGTAGCATTGTTTAAGGGGTTTAAGATGGTGGACCTTGGTAATCTTCATTTCATATTAGGAATAGAAGTCTCAAGAGGCAAGGATTTGAGTTTTATTTGTCAATCCAAATATGCTTCTTCTATCTTAGAAAAGTTTGAAATGAAAGATTGTAAAGGAGTAGAAACTCCTATGGAGCAAAATGTAAAAGTTTCCAATAGTGATGATGAAGCATCCTTTGAGGACATCACACTATAAAGGAGGCTTGTAGGCTCCTTGATCTATCTTACTATAACTAGACCTGATCTAAGTTATAGTGTAGGTAAACTAAGCCAATCTATGCAAAATCCATTGGTTTGTCATTGGAAAAATGCAAAAAGGGTGTTGAGGTACATCTCGGCCACCAAGAACTTTGGCATTTTATATGATGGATCTAATCTTGCCTTAAGGGCATATTCGGATGCTGATTTTGCAGGTAATAAGGTGGATAGGAGGTCCACAAGTGCTTTTGTTACCTTCCTTTGCAATGGCATAGTGTCTTGGCTTTTCAAAAAGCCAGATACCTTTTCTCTATCTTCAACCGAATCAGAATACAAGGCACTAACATCCACAACAAAGGAGATCCTATGGTTGAAGAGGCTTTTGGTGGAGTTGCAAGTCATGGAGGCCGAGCAGCAGCCAATAACATTTTGTGACAACCAATCAAGCCAAGCATTAGCAACCAATCCCACATTCCATGTAACGAGCAAGCACATAGAGATTGCTCACCATTTTGTGAGGGAAAAGGTTCAAGCAAAGGAGATCAAGCTACATCATGTGTCTTCTTCAGATTGCCTTGTTGATCTACTCACTAAAGCCTTGCCAAAGGCTTCATTTATCAAGTTAAGATCATGTAAAAATTGAAGAGGAGTGTTAGAATCAAGCAATTTTCACAAGGTTTTTGATGTATCTTGACATCTATGTGGATCCACACGTGTGAGGACCTGTCCACATGTTTGAAATGACACTTGTAATATTCAGATCCATTTTGATTAGCTTTCATTTGAGTCTAATATGACATCTCCTAAATCATAGGAGTTAGGTCCTAGATTGTAGGAATCTAGAAGGTCAACACAAACCACCAATGGATGATGTGGCAAACTTGATAGATCTTATCCAAAGTGGATATGGATGAGTACAATGAGTTGTCCCACGCATGCTGGATGCAGCTTAGAGAGAGATTATTGTGATTTTGTACTTGATCCATGATGGATCCATTATTGAGCTATTATGAAAAATCTTGGTTTTGTGGAGCAATCTTGATGTTTACACTCTCTTAAGCACTTTGTTTATGGATGAATGCTTAGTAAAAGGTAAGTAAACTATTTCTCTATTATTAGGCCGTACAGTAGCTATACTTCACACGTGTGAAGCCATGGGTCATCAAAATTTGATTGTTCTTGCTTGGAAACAAAGATTGTCAAGTAGAAGCTAGATTTGGAAGCTAGTCTTGATATAGATCAAGATCCCAAGCTGCCAATCACCCTTTTGATCATTTGTAGATCAAATTCAGTCCTTTACTCTGAAATTTTGACAATGTCTTCCTCTTTCATTTTACATGTTGCGATTGTTAGCAGTTCTTGCACACAGTGATAAAAAAAAGATGGAGGTTCAGCATGCTTTCTTTCACACATGACATATGCTATGTACATAATATGCTTAACCAACCTTAGGTCGTAGACATAACAATCCATTGTTGTCCAACCCTATACATGCCTAGTATGATCTCACTACACCCAATACCCATGAAGATCACCCTCCCCAGTACGCAACATCCTATTCACAATGTCCACTTCCAAAGCAGGACTTGTTCAAGATCTATTATTGCCAACTGGGAAAAAATTCCCTTCATTTTGTTGACATGCTGGTCTAGATATGATATGATCCATCCCACTTCAAATTGAGAAATTGGCTGTTCAAATACAAGATTTCTATTTCAGATTTATGCTCGTATCTGTCTTGTAGTTTTTGCCACATTTCTTGGCTTGTCTCATAGTCTTCAGTTGTCATCATTATATGAGGGACAATGAGATCAACTCCATAGCACGGTCATTTGTTCTATCTCATTCTATTGGTTCATCTTCATTCTGGATTTCTATTCCATTGATAACGCCCCATAAAAATCCTCCTCTAATAAGCATCATCATTTTGTGCTTCCATATTTGATAGTTTGAACCATTGAGAACTATCACAATCTTTTGTTGTAGATTGGTAGCCATGTTCTTGGAAGTCTTTTTTGTCTTATCTTGAATTCTATCTAGTGAGCAATCCATCATTGATACCATGAAAGAATAATGGAGACAATGCGAAAAGAACTAGATCTAAATTGATTTAGATTGAACTATTGAATGCTAATCACACAAGAGCAAAACCACAAGAAAAATTCAACAACATAGACAACATATTTTAATATTGTGCAATAGCTTTTGTTTTTGTATTATCAGAGTTTCGTGATGGTTAGGGACTCATCCCATAAACAGTAGATAGTTGAAATCTTTTGTTTCATCCAAGACTTAGTGGCATTAATATTTTGTATAAAATAAATGGACATAAACACTTTCATATGTTTTTAAAATAAAATTCTCATGCTCATTCATAAAATATGTATATTTATAGAAGATGTGAACCATTACATTTACAAGTGGACAACAAATATTTGAAACTATTTAAAAAATTTAACAAGACATCTTGAGCGTTAAGTTTGCAAATTAAAATTGGAAGATTCTTGATGCACAAGCTTCCATTACCAAACATAGAATATTTTATCCATCATTTTGCGCATGAGTGGTTGACATTTTTTCGTGGTTAGGTTTCGTAGCACACAAGGAAAAAATGGGAGACAACTTATAACAAGCTATTACATATATAGAGAAATTGTAAGGGGTTGAGCAGCACAAGAAATAGTGAACTTTGTATGAATAAAATGTGATAATCACTTATGGATTGCCAAAGATTGCCAAAGATAGCACCTTAGAACGATGTGTATTCATTGGAAACTAGTCACTACTCCTCAAGCCATGCTGGCAATTACTAATATAACGAGAGAGAGAGAGAGAGAGAGAGAGAGAGAGAGAGAAAGAGAGAGAGAGAGAGAGAGAGAGAGAGAGAGAGAGAGAGAGAAGTTTCTATTCAAAAAGTCTTTGACATTCGGCCTCGATCTTATCCGGCTACAGAGAAGTAGTGATTCCGTCGTATAAAGCTTTTTGGCGATGGCGAGAGGTTGGCAAAGAGCATCCAACTACTCGTACGCCATGACGAAGGGTAGCAAAAGCATGATCGCATTGCTTATTGTTTTTTCTCTCCTAGACCTTAAGCTGCAGGGAAATTCATTGCAGCTACCGCGCAGCGAATTATTATTATTAGTGTATGATACGGTACCCGTGTCAGCTCAGTCTGATGGTGTGCAGGCACCTGGGAGTGGATTGGAAGGGTTTGATTCACTTCGTCGCCGAGTGGCTATGGGTGGAGGAGGAGGTCGGTGGCGAAGGAGGAGACACAGGTGGTGGCAGAAGCGGCAATCCTGGAACAACAGCTAATTTGACACCAGCAGATAATAGCAAAGCTTGCGAGCCTGAAGAATCAGGATGGACTCACCGAATACTGGCATTGAGTACCTTATTAGTGACGTTCAGGAGAGTGGGCGCCATTCTAGTGCTCATGCCACCATTATCCTGTTTGAACCAACGGGGTTGGCTTAGTTGGTTAGCTTGACATCCAAAGTTTCTTTGGTATTAGGTTCGAGCCTCCCCTTGGAAACCAAGAAGCATTATCCTGTTTGATTTTGTTTGTTGCAAGTTTTTAAGCCTCGACGTTGAGCTTTTCCTCAAATTTATATTATTTCTCTCCCTTCCGCTTTGTCAAACATTCAAGATCAGCTCTATGCACATCAGTTGAATGAATACTAAAATTTAGTGTACCCCTCAAGAAAGTGGAATACGTACAAAAAATCTTCAGATTGAAAAGTTCAAGATTACAGCCAGCGGCTACAGTGGACTAGACGTTCAAACTAAGAACAGCTCAAGGTTTTCAGAAACCACGACAGCAAATAGATCGGGAAACAAAGAAAAGAATGCATGTAAACCAATCATATATCTCAGTACTTGGTGATAGTGTTTCTCGAGTGTCGCGATTGGCATTATGCTTATCGTTGATTCTTTATCTGAATAATTTTAATACTCGCTCTTCAGAACTGATGGGATGTAGATATTATGTGGACATAACTACATTTCTTATTTGGTTATTTGGTTACTTGGTTATCCTATCAACCAACGGTGTAGAATTTTCAATGGTATTCACGTCATGTTGGTGTCTTGGAAGTCTCACTTTCAATTCCAAATATGTAGACATCTAAATTTCATAGCAAGTTTACAAAACCATTCTTAATTGCATTAAATCCAAACGCAAGTAGACGGATATACCAATCATTAGCTAATGACATGTTATCCAATGAAATATCACAAAACTCCAAAGTCTTGTATTCCATCAAGGCATCATAGCTATCACATGAAGTTGCTTCATCAACAAATGATGATTTAGCCACACAAGCTTCCAACTTCATTTTGTTAGCACATCTACATAAGATGTTAAACATTGTAGCTCTTGGAAATAATCGCATATTTGAGATTGATGCAAACTACTATGCAGGCACGCCGTTCTCTAGATTTTTCTTTTCCATTCATATGCAAGCACGCCGTTCTTTGGATTTTTATTTTCCATTCATATGTACTAATGGTTTGGATGATGATCTAAATGTGATGTTATAATAGTATTATTGAGATCTGCACCTAGACATTTAAGATTTTTGAATAATTGGCAATTAACTTGAGTAATTGGTTACTCCTGGATGAAGTTAATTGGTGAAACTATCAATGTGATGAGGATTCACCATTAACTAACTATTTTGAATTATATTGCTTGTAAAATGCATGATTTGTGAATCATCATGGTTCATCAATTAAAACTATGTGCATTGGATATACAGTTTTCTTGGTATAGAGTATTCCTTAATGAAGGAAGAGACTCAGTTCATTAATGATTGGATCCCAGAGAGCTCACTTGGATAGCAAATCATAATGAAATCTTGAATATGCCTGTGGGTTGGCCTTATGATAAAGGCCTAAGATTATAGTCCATAGTTGTCCGTTCCGCGTTCTTGAACGAGCCTTGAAAAAAAAAAGTAGTACTTTATTTTTATTATCATATTGAGGCCAAAAATGTATTGTCTATCCATACAAATGTGCGTTGGACATATATATGCTTTGCTCTACGTATCAAGAAAAAACAATGGCATTTGGGATACTGCATTGGGAGATCTAAGCAAACTGTAATCAGCATCTTTGAAACCCCTAAAATTTGGGTCTCATCAAAATAATTTTCTTAACAATGATCAAACTATAAAAATGTTATTGTTTGAATGTATCCAAATTACATATGCATCGATTGTAAAGTCAACAACAACCGAAGAGTTGGGTTGAAGACTGGTGCAAACATATGCTTCTAACAAACCAGCAATAGCTGATCAACATAGTGCTCATTGTTTCAGATTTCAAATCAATGTTGTTGGACCCATGAGGCTAAAAGTACATCCTCCATCCGTAGTACTCAGACAAATTGGATCATCCTTTTTCTTAGTACGTACTGTCTTTTAAGTGATTTTTTGGGCATTTTGAAATAATCTGTCCTCAAGTATGATAGAACACGCATGCCGGATTTTCTCTACCCTTAACCCTCTTCCGGAAGTCCTCATTTCCACATAAGTCGATTTGATTGTTCAGTCAGTCGTCCTACTTTGCACAAATTTTCAATTTTAGGACATTTTGAAATTTTTTTGACACGTTCTGGACCACTATGCTCCAGAATGTACTGTCCAGAATGCACAACACATTCTGACCCATTTTGGTCATGCTCCAAAAACAAAGTGATCCTAAATCTACACTCAAGTGGGAGGAGCACGCAGGTCGGATTTTCTCTGCCCTTAACCCTCTTCCAGAGGTCCTCATTTCCACACAAGTCGATTTGATTGTCCAGTGGTCCTACTTTGCGCAAATTTCCAATTTTATCTTTCAAGTATGTATATTTAGTGATTTGTTAGTATGATGGTATGATTTGTTATGGTATGATGGAAACCCTAATTTCCAGCTATTACCTTCCACAAGTTTATGACTTTGATGGGCTTCAAAGAAGCACCACCTGCTTTCTGTTGAATAACACTTTAAAAAGGGTGAGTTGATTGTGGTTGTAAAAGGAGTAACAAAGGGATGAAACGCCTTTAGTAAAAAGGGTGAGTTGATTGTGGTTGTAAAAGGAGTAACAAAGGGATGATAAATAATTAAGCCTCCCGACAGTTACGTAGTTCAAGTGCCCTTGATTTCAAGCCCTTCAGACAATGCCTTGCTAATTTTGAAGACATCGTAAATGATAAATTTTCAGTAAAGAAAAAGTCTTAGCAGCAAAACTAACCACCACAAAGCATAGTTCATGCTGAAACGAGGTATGCATCAAAGGTGAAAACATCAGTTATGTATATCCACTCTTTTGCAAGGGATATCTACAAGTAATTGCATCCTATTAGCTAGTTGCTTAGCTCTGTATCTGCGGGTTTAAGTATTTTGACCCAGTCTTATGGAGTTGATGTAGTTCACAGGACTGTGTGCAACTACTCCAGGAAAAAAGATTTCCGCCATTCTGAACACAGTTGAAGTCATGGACTCTTGATAGCTCTCTCCATGAAGGTATTTGTGAATCAACACTATGCTAGACTACCCACACATGCACAGATATACGCACTCTCACTAATACACACATATATACACACATGCACTCACGTACATACACACATACATCGGCCACCCCTCAACGACCATCGACTTCCTCCTAAACCATTGGCCACCATCCAAACCATCGGCCACCTGTGAACGACCACCATCAACTTTCCTCCTAAACCATCGGCCACCATCCAAATCATCGGCCGTCACCTGAATCGTCCGTCATCGCCCGTCAACGACAGGCACACGTAACTAGTGTGTGTGTGTATATATATATATATATATATATATATATATATATATATATATACACATACTAGTTGCTTTTGCTCGTTGTTGACGGGCAATGGCGGACGTGCGGCGTCAATGGTGGACACGCGCTCGCGTGCGTGCATGCGTGGATGTGTGTGTGTGTGTGCCCTAATGGCTTTGTGTGTGTGTGTGCATGTCCTGTGTATGTGTGTGTGTTTGTGCCATGTGTGTGTTTATGGAGGGTGTGTGTGTGTGTATGCATGTGTTTATGCAGTGTGTGTGTGGATTTAGGGAGTGTGTGTGTGTGTGTGTGTGTGTGTGTGGGTTGTGGATTAGGATTAGGCTTTAGGCTTTAGGCTTAGGCTGGGGGTGTGTGGGTGTGTGTGTGTGTTTACAAAGTGTGTGTATGTGTGTGTGCTGTGCGTGTGTATGGAAATGTGTGTGTGGGTCTGCATGTGTTTGTGGGTGGGTGCTTTGTGTTGTGTTTTGTGTGTGTGTTTGTGTGTATGTGTATTTGTGTGCATGTGCGTGTGTTTGTGTGTGTGTGTGTGTGTGTGTGTGTGTGTACTTAGGGTAAGGGTTAGAGTGCGTCTTTATGGATGTGTGTGCGTGTCTTTACGGTCTGAAAAACGGACTTTGTTCGGCGACATTGGACCGAGGCAAAGGTCGAAGGCCAAAAGGAAAATTGGATGGCCCGCATGTTTGCCTACCCTACCATTCTCCCTTCCCACTCTTAGGCTGATACAACAATACAACAATTCTTTTCCTTCATAAGAAGAGCATTTATAAGTAAAGCATTCATAAGCAAAACATTCTACTCAAAATGGTCAACTACCTTTATGGCAAAACTTATCAAGTGCCCAAAACCTCTGTGCATCCTCTCTGGAAGGTTGTGCAACATGTTACTTTCATGATTGCAGCAGGCTAGAACATACATATGCTCTTCTCTGCCTTCTAGACACCCTGCTTCTACTTACCTTCAAGATGCTCATGCACTCTATGCTAATAGATGGGCCTCTCTCCAAGTCGCCGAGTTGTATGCTGGTGATATTGCTAATTATTAAGCCATTCATACATAGAAAGGTGGTGCTTTAGTGGTGTGCACCCATTGAAGGCACATGAGAGAGAGAGAGAGAGAGAGAGAGAGAGAGAGAGAGAGAGAGAGAGAGAGAGAGAGAGCCAGGGGGAGAGGAGCTTAGGAGTACTGCACTAAGTTTACATGATCACGCTATGAATCTATTATTGGAATAATGTTATAGGGCTCAACCCTTTTCTCAAAGCATGTAATCTAGAAAGATGTTGGAGGTCAACTCACCTCACTCTATAGTAGCGAATCACCCAAGCCTGAGAAAGACTACTATGTAGTAAAGAATCATCCTAGCTTGAGAAACAACTATTATCCACATGGTGGGGGCTGGTGACCAACGGACCAAACGATTGCGCTTCCTGCCGGTCTGCATCCAAGCTAGTTGCGCTCTGTGTGGCCTTAGCTTTTCGTTTTATAAATCATCTAAGGCAGGTAGTGCATGGCTAAAAAATCAAGTTTGATTAATGAGGGCACTGCTGCAACTTAGCATAGCCTGCTCAAAAATCTCCTTTCGAACTGAGGCAAAGATTCGGACTACTCGAAACCTATTCATGGTGGTGTATGAATCCGCATCATGCAAGAGATGGATCTTGGAGAGAAATGGAGAGACCGTGAGAGAAGGGGAGTAATGTATATGCATTTGAATTAGGACGTGGGGCCGGGGGAGTAGCTTTAGGGGGTTTGTCCTTAAAGTTCAGGGTGCTAGGGCTGTGTCTTGGGATCTCTAGGAGATACGCTTTAACTTTGGAGTCATGACCTCTTAGGGGGTATTGCTTCTAGAATGTAGGGCAGGACCTTCGTACATGGCTGGTGTTAATTGATATTTCCTTAAAAGTCTAGGGCCAATAAAGTGTGGGTATGTGCTCTTAAACTCATATACTCCTCAATGGTAAGGTTATGTCCTTAGAAAATTGTAGGATATGCTCGACAGAGACTGGTGCTCGACAAAATTTGTAGTGTCATACATGGAGGACTTGAAAAAATCTTCAATATTCATCAAAACTAATCTTCAAAGGTAGAATTTGCATCTCACTGAAATAAACACTCATTCTATCCAGAATTTCCATCCCTGAGTGAAAGCATCAACAATTCTGTCCAAAATTTTTGTATGAGAAGCAATTTTTGAGATAGAAAAAGATCATACATGGTTGATTGACAATCGATAAGAATTGCGATCCAACCTAGCGAATGCATTTGTGTTTTTGTCGGGCTTGGATGTAAGGTAAAAATCCAGGGCTGAAGAATAGTGGGCTGTCACAAATCAATTTGTTACTTTTCTCCACGGGCCAACCAACCATCAATGGTGCTTATGCTACTGTGCCACAACATGCATGATCAATCGTAGTTTTCTTTCACTATCAGTAGTGTTGCATTTCAAGCGATTCCTCAGATAAGGGGCTGAAATCAATGGCTGATCCAAGTCGACATGTTAAGCAGCATCAAACTCCATATCTTAGGCTGCTAACCTAAGACTGAGATAGGCTGTATGCAGCATTCCAAGATAAAACATCTATCCACAAACGATCATGCACAAATGACAGCCTCACGGATTCAGGAATTTAAAATGAGATTGGCTTTAAGCGCTCCTACAATGTTCTCACAAATACCTGGCTTGATATAGAGGGGTGCGCATGAGAGCATGGGGAAAGTGGGTTTCGGAGATTCGTGAGCGTAACACCCAGACACGCATCTAGCTTGGAAGCTTTGCCACACCAAAAATGGATACACGGGCGTATGATGGCGTTGTTTTGTGTTTGAGAGGCTCGTCAGCTGCCATTAACTTCAAAGATTCGGTTTCTCATATGCTTACCAGCTCCAATGGCGTACACATTTTTTAGCCCACAAGATCACTATTGTCCCAAACCACAAAATGATGCTGCCAAAGAAACTGCGCCACTGGCTTTCGCCATTTCTCGAGCATTCCCATACTCTTTGTTGTACACTTCTGCAGCAATGTTGGGGCCACAAAGATAGAGTACATTCTCCGTTGGTAGATTTGCTGAAACAACATATCATCTTATAAGCTTCCTCTAGAAATAACTAAACAATCTGATATGGTTTGTCATTTTTTCTCTCCTTTTATTTCTAATCCGGAGCTCTTCATTCAGGAAATTCATAAAGCTAAATGGATCTAAACCAACTTAGCATCGTTTGTCCTTGTATATGTGATCCATGATATTCATGTTTTACCTTGGAATTTGTATATCTTGTAAGTCTTCATTCCTGGTTATTTGAATCGTTAGAACTCCTCGTTTTTTTGTTGGCTTGCTTTCTAATGTGGGGCTCTTCATCCAGGAAAATCATAAATCGGAGAAGGGTCTTTATCAATTTAGCACTGAAATCGAGGTATTAACCTTATAGCCCAAGGAGCCCAACCTCAGTGTGTGTGTGTGTGTGTGTGTGTGTGTGTGTGTGTGTGTGTGTGTGTGTGTGTGTGTGTGTGTGTGTGTGTGTGTGTGTGTGAGTGTGTGAGTGAGAGAGAGAGAGAGAGAGAGAGAGAGAGAGAGATGTGGGAAAGCCTGCAAGCGATGATGAAGAAGAAGAGCTTGGCGTCGATACAGCCTCGTATGACCTTCGGAGCATCGAGCCAACCAACTCCCTCCAACTAATTACAACAATACTTCCAATTCTCTAGTGTCTGGTGCCACTACTCAGGACATACCTGTCATCGATTTGAGCCAAAACCACACTGCCTTGCAGCACGATCTCTTGGATCAAATCCAAAATGCCTGCCAGATAATCAACCATACACTCCCCTTGAATCTCTATGACGACGTGCATGTGCAAGAAAAATTCTTTGCTCTGTCATTGCAAGAAAAGAAGAAAAATGTGCAGAAGAAGAGAGAGAGAGAGAGAGAGAGAGAGAGAGAGAGAGAGAGAGAGAGAGAGAGAGAGAGAGAGAGAGAGAGAGAGAGAGAGAGAGAGAGAGAGAGAGAGAGAGAGAGAGAGAGAGAGAGAGAGAAATGAAATTTGAAATGTGTGTGTATATGAATTGACAAAAGTAGGCTCTAGGCTAGGCGTGACATAGGGTTGTACACTTAGTTAACACCAACATTACACTCTCTCTAAAATATATTTATATATATAGATATATATGTATATGTACATATATATAGATATATATATATATATGTACATATATATATGTATACATATATATATGTACATATGTATACATATATATGTATGTATATATGTATATATATATATACTTATGTATATATATGTATATATGTATGTATATATATATACATATATATATATATACATATACATAATATATACATATATATATATATATTAACGGGCACTCACATCTAATATATCTCTACATATACATATATATATATGTATATACATATATATATATATATATATATATATATATATATATATATATATATATATATATATATATATATATATATATAGAGAGAGAGAGAGAGAGAGAGAGAGATATATTAGATGTGAGTGCCCGTTGTTGACGGGCAATGGCTGCCGATCTAGGTGACGGCCGGTGATTTGGAATTTGAGTATCTCGTTGACGGGCGATGATTTGGAAATTCAGTATGTCGTCGTTGACGGGTGGAAGATGTATGTGTGTACGTGGCCGATGTGTGCCAGCCGACGTATCGCAATGTCCGGGAGGGGGAGGCATTTTTTGGGAGGGGGAGGGGGAGTGTCGCATTTTTCTAGAAGAGGAGGGCCAATGTCGCAAAAATTTCGCGAAATTTCCCTGAAGTTTTTGCAAAAATTTAGCGAAAATCACTGAAGCTTTCGCAAAAATATCTCGAAAATTTCCCTGAAGGCTTTGCGCCTTGAAATGTGAAAAGGCCTCGAAAATCTCGCGAAAATTTTGAAAAAATCGGAGAATCCTTGCAAAGCTCTTTAATATTTTCCATTGAATATGATGGCCACCTCTGAATCTGGTGAATCTCACCCACCAAAACGTTCTAGAGCAGATAAACAGCCTGAAGAATTGTCTGCTTTATTCCAAACCTCTCCCGCATCTGTGTCAAAAATTGGCGACATGATCATTTATAATATCGATCAATCTTCTCCTAAAGAAGTAATTCAAACGTTACAATACATGTCTGCTTGGCTTCTCCATACAATTAATCTCAAGAATATTTCCGAAACCCAAGCTGTGACAATAGCTGCTACTAGCTTAGGAAATCTTAAATTCTCTTGGGAACATTTAGATCCAACCTTAAAACAAACCCGGATCTTTCAAGACCAAATCTTGTCCAGTCGTTATATCAAAGCACTGTATGCAGAATTTGTTGGCAACAAGACTGATGAAGCAATTGCAACTAAAGAAGCATTTAACCGCATTCAGTTATGTGATATTAATTGTATTTCTGAATTTGTTCAACATTGTAAACATCTCATATATTGTTTTCAAGGCCATCATGAACATCCGATCAAACTTGCGTTTATTCATAAACTTCCTCCTCCTCTTTCTAGGTTGGTTTTACAGAAAATTGCTAACAAGAATATAGAACTTGCAACAGCTTCATTAGGATTCATTCAACAAACCATAAGTCAATGTATCACTAATCTATGTACTCTGAAATCTACTAGCAAGTCTATTTCTCGTAGTAAACCTTCTGTTTCATTTTGTAAATCTAATTTTGCTACTAAAGATTTTGGTTGTTCTCGTTCTTCTCGTTTTGCTTGTAAATGTCCATCTAAATCCAAGTTTTTGGCTGCTCATAAGAAAACTTCATTCCGTAATCAATTCTATCCTCGACGTCATTTTCTTAAAAAAATGATCTACCACTAATCCAAATAATTGCTTTATTTGTCAGAAACCTGGTCATTGGACCAAGAATTGTCTTGATAAACATAAGAAATGCCAATTCAATAACATCCAGCTCGAAGAACAGTTTGAATATGAAATTACAAGTTCTTCCACTTCTGATGCTATTTCTTTTGATTGGCAATCTGATATGTCTGAGATGTCTGACTCTGAATCTGATTCAAATCTACTTCCAATAAATGTGATTGGTTCTATTGGATCTGCAATCAATCTTCTATGTTCTTCTACTTCATGTTATCAATTAAATATGCTTCAACGAGGTGGTAGATCTCATCGCCCTGGCAAGGAACCTATCAAGGACGAATCAGATGCTGACGACATCAACAATAACAATCATAATGATTCTACTGATGATGATACTTTTGATGATGCATTTATCAAACGTAATATTTTCTCTTTTGCACACTTTCAGACACGGTTTCATCCTCGAATGAAGAAACCGTATTTTTAGATGATCAACAAGCTATCTCAAAAGCAATCTGCAGTACAACCTTTTCTTGATTCTCATATTGCAGATATTCTTGTTGGATGAACTCCTACCAAAACTATCCATGAGAGCTCTTGGATCCATAGGTGTGTCTATGAGCTTGCAATCCTCCATGCCATATCTGCAAAGTACATTAGTCAAGTAGGATTCTTGGCTTATAGTTATCCTCCTGCCTGCGCGATGGACTAGGCCTAAATTAGTCATCTCAAACTCTGATGAAAGCAGAGATTTGGTTTCCTGTAATAACTGATTTGAATTGCTGATAATTAAAGAATCATCAACGTATAATGCTATTATGACATAGCTTGACCCTTTACGCTTGAGATATACATTGTAGTCTACAGAGCAAGAAGTAAAATTGTGCTGCAACAAGAAGTGATTAATTTTTTCATACCAGGCCCTGGGAGCTTGCTTAAGACCATATAAAGCCTTATGCAATTTACATACCAGATGCTCCTTGCCCTGGAGGACGTAATCTTCTGGTTGATAGATGAATATCTCTTCTTGTATATATCCATGTAGGAATGCTGTTTGGATGTCCATATGGTGAATGTCCAGATCTTCTATAGCAACTATAACCAGTAAGGTACGAATAGATTGATGCTTTACCACTGGACTAAAGATCTCAGTGTAGTCTATCCCATATACTTGTTCAAAGCCTTTAACCAGTCTAGATTTCCATTTGGATATGGATCCATCTGGCATAAGCTTCTACTTAAAGATCCACTTGGAGTCAATTGGTTCTACACCTGTAGGAGGATTGACAAGACTCCAGGCATTGTTCTTCATAAGAGACTGATACTCAGCATCCATGGAAGCCTTTCAATTGTCTGCATTGGGCATTGACAGAGCTTCTACAATTGTGGCAGGTTCATCATGACTGATGAATGCCTGAGGGACAAAACGATCAGGTTGTTGTCGTTGTCTTGTAGATCTTTGAGTTGCAGGTGCTTGAGTGGATGATTCTCCTTGGTGAATGATTGGGATCATAGCATCTTGTGGCTGAACAATCGTGGGTCTGGGCCCATCGATGGTAAGTGGAGCTGTTGGGACAAACTCCTTTGTCTGAACAATCATAGGTCGTTGCCTAACGATGGATGGTGGAGCTGCTGTGGCATACTCTTGCATCGGCTACTTCTGCTTGAAATCGTGATACTTGTCTTCAAGAAAGACCACATCACGGCTAACTGAGATCTGACCTGAATCAACATCATAGATGTGATATGCTTTATGCGACGTTGAGTAGCCGATGAAGATGTTTTGTAGTAAACTGATGGTGCATGCCACATGACAACAGATAATCCTTCATCTCATTGGATAGGAACTCTCCCCCTAAATCAGACTGTAGGGCCTTGATATTTTGACCAGTCTGATTCTCAACATATTGCTTGAATCCTTTGAAGCAATTGAATGCTTTTGACTTGTTCTTAATGGACATAACTCTGGTAAATCGGGAGTAGTCATCAATAAATGTAATAAAATATAGAGCCTTACCCAAGGAAGGTACGCTCATAGGACCACATAAGTCATTGTGTATCAGTGAAAAAATGGACTTGGCTCTTCTGGCCTATTTTCTTGGAAATCTAGTTCTAGGTTGTTTGCCTAGTAAGCAACTTTCACAGGCAGATTGATTAGTTGTAGTAATAGCATTTATATTCATGTCCTTGACCTTTTTGTTATGATGCATATACAAGATTGAACGCATGTTTAGATGTACTAATCTCTGATGCCATAAATTAGCATCTGAACAACTCACAGAAAGTGCAACATAAATAGTTGTGAGTGTAGAGAAGAGGTCCTTGCATGGCGTCATGTGCTGAGAGGCACCTGAATCAAGATACCATTGATGGGCATCTTTGTTGGGTTGATCTTGTACCATCAGCGCTCTCTCATCTTCTTGCGAATCTCTGACTGTGTTAGAGTTGTCTTGTTGCTGCTGCTGCATCTTCTTCCTAGTTTCATTATGCTTGAGGACGCGATAGTCCTTGATATCATGGTTGGCTTTTTTGTAGTACCTGCAAAATAGCTTGGTCTTGGACGATGATATGTTGTGTTGTTGCTGTTGTAGTTGCGAAGCTACTGGCTATTCTGCCTTTGTCTTCTTGTCCTTGAAGTCTTTTTTCTTCTTGGATGGCTGCTTGGTTGAGTAGATTGCCATGGATCTCGTTGACATGGACAAGCTTTTCCTCCTTACTTCTTCCTGCAACAGACTTGCTATCAATTTTTGTAGAGACAGCGCAAGAGTGTTGTTAAGAAGCAACACTAAATTGTCATAGGAGGATGGAAGCCTAACAAGAATGTGAAAAATGCAAAAATAAGCTTGGTAGAGGCCAAAAATCTTGTATATAGATAAACACACATGTGTGGAGCCTGTTTCCACGTGTGAAACTAGTGTACTTGTCATGTACCATAATCATATAGGATGTACATATGATTTAATTCAAGTTCTAGTGGCTAAAAAGGCCAAAAACTAGTTTTCTAGACATATGACACATGGCATCAATCTGTTGATTGCATGAGACACATCCTTTGGTTAGGTGTCATATCCCATGTGTGGAGGACAGCTCACACATGTGGAATAAGCTGAAGTAGGCAAATTTTGAGTTCTAGAAGATTTCCAAGTAGATCTCCATATAGAAGGAAAATAGACCAAAAATGCTCAAAATAGAAGGTTTTGTCCAAGTGTCAGTTTTGCATGATGAATCATCATATGAAAAAGCACCTTCACACATGTGGAATCAGAGTGATGATCAATACCACGAGCTCCCACTTATTGTATATATAGAGCCACATTTGGCCATAATCATTGTGAGACACCAATCTTGGTTTTGGAAGCAATTTTGAGTGATTCTCTCCATTTGTCTACATTTGTTTTGATTGTTTTGAGGTCCTATCAATGTGTACTTGATTTTCAGGTTGGAATCCGTACTCAAAAAATGTTTTACACGTGTGAAACATTGTCTGAGTACGGAATCCAAAGTACACTTACCTTCAATTAATAATTGTTTCTTGTTAGGATTTTGTGTCTAGAATTGATCTAGATTGATCTTAATCTGAAGTAGATTGATAGATCAAGTAATCTGACAACCAATCCCTCTTGAGGATCAGATTAGGATCCACTCTTGGTCCTTTTTGTACTTTTTGCACAAAGAAGAGGCATGGTAGAGTCTTCTTCTGATATAGGTGATCCTATTGCAGCCAGTTGGTTTAGCAGCTATTTGAACTCGTTCAGATGGTCGCTTACTGAGGTGCCTTCGCTCATTCTGAGTGTCAGTATCTTTTTCCTCAAGAAGAGATGAGTGGACACATCTAAGGTCTCGTAGATGCTTGTAAGGATATCCCACGGTTCTTTGGAATTGGCGTTGTTTGACATGAGCAATCTGAGTGTCTTTCAAATTCAGGGATACAATGGCAAGTGCTTTGCCATCCTTTCTTCCCATACTGGAAGCAATTCAGGTTCTACTCGCTTGGGTATTGAACCATTTACGTGCCCCCACAACCCTTTTCGATCAGGATCATTCTCATCTTGAACTTCCACATGTGGAAGTCATCACCGTTGAATTTGTTGATCAAGCAGATCTCTGAGGTTGAACCTTCCATAGCGATCGTGTAGCAGAGATGAAACACAAATAGAAAGAACAGTTCTATAGAGTTAGAATATGTCCTAGACTCTAGTAATCCATTGAACTTCACTCTGATACCACTGTTGAAGTGTGGCTCTGATACCACTCCTATGGAAGCAGGAACTGATATCACTCTATGGGCAAAAATAGATATCAGCAGTAATACCACTTCTTTTGGAAGACAAACAAATTGTTATAACCAGCAGGATCGTGGATTACTTGGAGAATGGAGTTACGAGCAGTTCTTTGTGTGTGAAATCAGATTATCAGTGTAGGAGTCATAGACTGTCGTGAAAGAGAGATTGCAAAAACAATTAGGCGTCTGAGACAGCCATGCAATCCTCTAATATTGATAATCTGATATTAAGAGAATGTAAAATCAATTTAGGCATCGTAGAAAACCATACAATTATCTGATAATGGGGTTTGTGTAAAAGGGAGTGAGAGTTATCATTCAACAAGAATGCAATAAAGTAGAACAATAGCGAATCAGTATAATGACATGTTGTAAAAACAACAATCAGACCACAATACAATTGCGCTGATAAGCGCATGATCCTACTTATAGATTCAAGACAATTTCTAAGGTTCTAAAATAGTTCTCTCTCTCTCTCTCTCTCTCTCTCTCTCTCTCTCTCTCTCTCTCTCTCTCTCTCTCTCTCTCTCTCTCTCTCTCTCTCTCTCTCTCTCTCTCTCTCTCTCTCTCTCTCTCTCTCTCTCTCTCTCTCTCTCTCTCTCTCTCTCTCTCTCTCTCTCTCTCTCTCTCTCTCTCTCTCTCTCTCTCTCTCTCTCTCTCTCTCTATGATCACCAACTCTGAGGAGTCAACTACTGATAAAAGGCTTCTCCACTATCTGACCTTACGTATCATAATCCTCTCATCATTTTTTTTTGCCCTCGCTCAATTACATGTATAATATTGTCTCTACCTGTAGGGAAAGTGTATGTAAAAATGCAGTGTTGCCTGTCAGAAACTGTATGTAAAAATGCAGTGTCGTATTTTTTTTTTTGCCCTAATTGTCGCTTGTCAAAAACCCCGTGTAAAAACACAGTGTCGAGGTTTTTGCATGTTTTCAGCTGGGGAGTAAAAAACCAGACTATAGCGACAATTAGTTCAGAAATGCAGACTGTTTAAAAACAGTTCATTTTCTGTAGGTTACATTTGAGAGAGTAAAAATTAGAGAACGATGGAGGGCTCTTGGGATGAGTAGGAGTTAGATTAAATTCCAACACTAAACACATAGAAGTTTTGTTTCATTTTTTAGAGAAAAAGTTCAGAACTAAGATGTTGTACTAAGTTACTGTCATACAGACAGTAGTTGGCTGATATTTTGATAAAGCCATTGTCTAGAGATAAACATTCTACCCTAGTAGATATGATAAATCTCAATTGTAGTTTAGATTCATAACAATTAGCTTAAGGGGGAGTGTTGGAATTGATGAGAAGAGGATCATGATATGCTCTGATACCACTGATGAGAAAAAGTGATTGACTAATGAGAAATTCGTCGGATTCGCAAAACTTTTGCGAAGGCGAATCAATCACGAATCTCTTCAGCTCTGATGGAATTCAGATGCGACCGCTAGACACTGCTAGTTGAGTCACTCCTACAATCCTCTAGAGTGTAGTCAATCACTGTTGATCTACGGTCATAAATTTAATACAACATTCGACTTAGTTTCAACCAAATTGTGAAATTTAAATGAATAAGAAAACTTAGACATATGAAATATTAGCATAAGCATTCAACATCCAAGATCAGACACAACAAGAAAATAATCTATATTAATTTTCTCTGAATTTCTTCAAACAATGCATGCAAATCCATGCAGTGCATTGGCATGAAAGAAACACAATTCTCTCACGAGTAGTAGTCTCACTTCACTAGCGGACAGTTGGATCTTCTGATGCTAGACAGAATTGTCTTCATGCATAAGCGGACATGTATTCTGTATATCGTCTTGATTGCTTACTAGCATCAGACTTCTTCACTATGTTACACTCTGTGTATTCTGTTTTTATCTATATGTCAAGTATGATCCAGTAAGTACGGTCTCTCTGTGTAAATCTAGGATTAGAGTGATTAAGCATCTACAACTAACTAGAGAATTACAAGAGTGACAGATTAGCCATGACCTACGGAGTATCTGCTGACGTCATGCCATCAGATCAACATCCAAGATCAGACACAACAAGAAAATAATCTATATTAATTTTCTTTGAATTTCTTCAAGCACTGCATGCAAATCCACATAGTGCATTGGCATGAAAGAAACACAGTTTTCTCACGAGTAGTAGTCTTGCTTCACTAGCGGATAGTTGGATCTTCTGATCCTAGATAGAATTGTCTTCGTGCGCAGGTGGACATGTATTTTGTATATCATCTTGATTGCTTACTAGCATCAGACTTCTTCACTCTGTTACACTCTGTGTATTTTGTTTTTATCTATATGTCAAGTATGATCCAGTAAGTACGGTCTCTCTGTGTAAATCTAAGATTAGAGTGATTAAGCATCTACAACTAACCAGAGAATTACAAGAGTGACAGATTAGCCACGACCTAGGGAGTATATGCTGATGTCATGCCATCAGATCAGATTACTGTACTTATGGGTACTTGCGTGATCTTTGGTGGTACTCCTTGGGGCGTGAGCACTGAACGGGTTTCGTTTATCTCGTCTGTCTTCTTTCGTACTGGACCGCGAAGGAATCTCATTCGTGGATCTTTTGTGTTCGCGAACCGTTCATCTTCGTCTCCGTTGACTTTCACATTCGCGAAACTTTTCGTGTTTCGTGTCTCCAGATGTTCGAGCTCGCGAACATCTTCATTAGGCGAAGGGCTGAAAGCTAGCAAGGCTTTGTAATCAGAAACATTTTGTTTCTTCAGGAATTTAATCTAACTCCTACTCATCCCAACAACCCTTCTTCCTTTTCTCATTTTTACTCTCTCAAATGCAACCTGTAGAAAATGGACTATTTTCCAACAGTCTGCATATTTGAACTAATTGTCGCCACAGTCTGCATTTTTACTCAGATTTTTCCACAGGCAAAAAACCCAACACCCGACACAATCATTTCTTTTACCTTAATTTGCCATTAAGTGTTTAGCGACACTTATGCAAGTTGTTTTTGGGCCATTTAGGCACTTCCAAAAAAGCGACACTCTTTGCGAAAAATGCGACACTTCATTTTTACATGCAGTTTTTGACAGACAACAATTAGGACAATATGACACTATAATTTTACATGCAGTTTTTGACTGATGACGAAAAGAAGAAAAATCCGACACTGCAGTTTTACACGGGATACTACACATGCGACATTGCAGATTTACATAGGATATTACACAGGCGACACTTTGTAGAAATACACAATATTCCATGTACAGACAGTCTTCACGTCCCAATAACAACTGTCTAACTAGGCAGTTAATCAGTTGTTAGGCAATCTTGTAAATGTAAATCTAGAATAATGCAAGATCTTCCAGCTGCTATAAATGTAATTAAGTGATTGAAGATATGTAGAGTAGTCATTTATAAGTGTCATCATAAGTCATTTGAAAGAGATCAAACGACCAGAACGAGTCTTACAGTTGCTGACTTCTTAGAGTTAGTGATCATAGAGAGAGAGAGAGAGAGAGAGAGAGAGAGAGAGAGAGAGAGAGAGAGAGAGAGAGAGAGAGAGAGAGAGAGATTCAGAATGAAGCAATTGTTTTGAATCTCTAAGAAGGATCACGCGCTTATTAGCGCAATTGTATTGTGATCTGATCGTTGTTACTACAACTTCATTATACAGATTCGCTATTGTTCTACATCCTTTTGCATTCTTGTTGAATGATAACTCTCACTCCTCTTACATAAACACTATTATCAGATAATTGTATGGCTGTCTCTACATTCTCTTCATACCAGGTTATCAGTATTAAAGGATTGCATGGCTATCTCAGATGCCTAATCGTTTTTCTGCTATCTCTCTTTCACGGTAGTCTAAGACTCCTATATTAATAGTCTGATTTAACACAAAAGAACAACTCATATACTCCATTCTCTAAGTATTCCATGATCCTGTTTATAAGAATTCTTTGTTTCATCAGTTGACATCCGAAACATCAACCAATGTGGTATCAGAGCTGATAATTCAGATTCCATCCAATCCCACAGATGAGCACAAGACAATTGCTATAATAACCGCATACTGAAAACTAACTCTTAGTTTTGTAATAGATACGATGATTTGAAGATCATTCGATCGGATATATCAATGTCTCTCATCCACTTCCTCCTAATATAGATGTACCACATAAAGAGCACATTGTCAAATGCCAATTGGCTATTACAGCCATAAAGCAGCAATTGCACAAGACAATGTGGGCTATCAGATGCATTTTGAATGGTAGTAGAATAACCTGCATGGGTTGGTAAATGGAAAAAAGGTGTGGGGTTGCAATTGCATCAGGAAAAGCACAAGAGTCCTTTGTAGCTCCTTGCTTCTATGGCATTAGATCACAAATCAGGTGAAACAATGCAATTCATGTGGTTATGCCCCAATGACATTACTCACACATGGCAATTAAGCAAATGCATTATAACACCACTAGCAAGAAATGAAGAAACATGGTGTGTTGCATCGGGGACTAATCTAAACCAGAAAGAGGTGGACTATCTCAACAAAGGCGGATACATGTTGGAATGCATTGAAAGTTGTGGAATTGGATTAGAAGTCTAACATGTAGATGCATCAATGGATCCATCAATGAAAAATAAGAGCAATCCTTCTCAACGAGGAAAGAAAAGGCAAAGGAATTCAGTTTCAAATGCAGCAAATGAGAGAACAAGAAAAGCAATTGTTTTAAGAGCAAACATTCTCAAAGAGGAGGTAAGGATCAAGAATCAAGAAGTGGCATTCCACATCCAAAGTTTTGCAACAAATCCAGGTGGTAGGGCATACATAGTCACAATCAATGAATCTTTGTATTGCACATGTGCATTCGTCAACCACATCTGACAATACAACAACTATTCTAGATACTCTGTAGGGAGAGAAATGTACCACATGTTTTCTGAGCATAGAATGTGAAAGATGAATCTTTTTTTTTTATTTATTGGCACTCATCATAGCTAGTGGTAGCTATTGGCATCATGCAAACTTTGTAGTTATGTTAATCATTTGGTTTATATCAATGCGAATCAAGTTTTTTTGTGTTCAAATAATGAGTTTGAATTTTGTTTTTTGAATAACATCATCTTAGCTACAAATATCAAGTTTTTGTGTGCTCAGCTAATGTATTGGAATTTTGTCTTGTGAACAACATTATTGTAGCTACAAAATATCACAAGTCATTGTGTGGATCTTGGTGTCAAAGACATCATGGATGGCAATGTAAAATACAATTACATGAAATTTTTTGGCATTTACAGTCTCTTTGTGGTAGGAAGATAGTTCATGGCATTTGAATGTAAAGAGTCACAAAATTTTCACATGTGTTTTGGAATGGTAATAGAATCCTTATTTGTGGATATATGTAAACTCGCAAATTGCCAAAGCCTTCCCATTTTATTTGAGCTACTTTTAAGGAATGATGAACAAGTCCATGCTTAGCAAAAACTCGTTGAATCCTCGTGTTTTTTACATTTAGACGGAATCTAATCATAGAGATCATGTGGATATTGTCTTGTCATATTCTGCATCTACCTACCACCAATGATGAATATCCTAGTAACTTGAAATATATATAGTGCTCCTTGGTCATATTAATATAAGTAATGTTTGTGTTCACACATAGTCGTGAGTTAACTAGTTTAAATAAAACATGGACTGGTTTGGGTCCCAAAACAACACATCTTCTCAATGTTATGTATTGTGTAATTTGCCCCATCCAAAAGTTGGATTAAAACTAGCTCCGCTCCGAATGCTAAAACAAGAAATGACTTGAAGCAAGTGTAGCAAACAATGATCACTCTATTGCTTCATTAAAAATGAAAATACAACGCAACTTAACATTAGCACCCAATCTTATCTTGTACAGTTTCAAAAGCAAAGCTTTAAATGCTCGTGTCAATATTAGCCAAGCTGAAAAAATCTAAGATTGTAATTAGCATATTTGATCCAAACTTGGTTTATTTTGTAAAAATGTGCTAATGATTTGATGAACCAATCACTATTTTCCTTTGCAAGGGATCTTTGAAATTTTCAATCATGATGTGTAGATTTGAAGATGACTAAAGAGGTTGGTTATTTATTAAAGTCAAAGTCTATTATAGGGAGATTTAAAAGCCAGATATTTGAAGAAGTGACAAGGATATTGGAGGGACCCTCAAAAGAGATTCTCCCAAACATTGTTTATAGTCATTAATTCAAGTGCAATGCAATGACTACCTTGAGAATCTATACCAAGAATGCAAGCAGAGTCTTCATAATTTAGACTTTTGAAAGAGTACTCTTTTTTGTTGTTGTATAAGAGCATGTCCAAACGAATAAAAACACAAACTGGAACCCAATTGGATCCCATTTTCTGAGCTGAGGCCATTTTTCTGATAAGGTGGATAGAAGGGCCTCGTGAAGCAGCATGCTTTTGATCTCTTTCATGAGGAGATAACTTCTGAATGGATGGATGGAGTTTGCTATTTTGGGCGGGCCATGGGACTGCTTGGGCAAAATTTTGTTTTAAATTTTGGATTTAGAAAATACATCTAATCACAAGTTTGAAGGCCTAAGCAAAAGATGCATGAGAACTGCTCCTACTTGTTCCTCCTCCCTAACTACAAGTATTATGAATACTGATGCTGTAGCCATGATAATACACCACATTAGCTTTTCCTCTATACTTTTGCTTCTTGAAGCCAAGGATTGTTTCAATTCATTCCCCAATTCAATGCATACAAGACAATTGTACGTCTTCTGCTATTCATACAAATGATGGGGGCTTGTTTTAGCTAAACCAATCTAGCTCTAACAAAATCTGAGAGAGTGCATGACCACTCATCAACAGCCTTTGATCATCCAACAACTAAATTTCAGAAGAAGAAATCAAATCTGGAGGAAATGGGTGCTATGCCAATAGTGGTTGCCTATTTTTCATCCAATAAGTCTCGACTTTGATTACTATTGTCCTCATACAAATGGTTATGTATGACTTCGACTCAATGCAACAATGGCTTTTCATCTCAATTCAGCTACTTCCAAGGAATGATGAAGAACTCAGTGCTCCATTACAAAAATCCGACCATCTAATGAGAGAAAAAATATTGAATCCTCTCGTGTTTTTCACATTTAGATCAAATTTGATCATAGAGATCGTGTGGATGATGACTTGTCAAATCTTATGGTTTTCATGGGGACTAGTTTCTGAGAAAAGAATTCCATGGAAGAGGAAGATCAATATTTTTTTTTAGATTAAAACTATTGTCTACCTTCCACCAATGATGCACTTCATAGCAACATGAAATATATATCGTGTTGCTGGGTCATGTTAATATAGGTAATGTTTGTGTTCACACGTAGTTGTGAGTCAACTAGTTGAAATAGAACATGGACGACACATCCTTCCAAGGGTATGTAATCCTCATCTATATTCATTGATGATAATGTAGTTACATCTCTCTCTCTCTCTCTCTCTCTCTCTCTCTCTCTCTCTCTCTCTCTCTCTCTCTCTCTCTCTCTCTCTCTCTCTCTCTCTCTCTCTCTCTCTCTCTCTCTCTCTCTCTCTCTCTCTCTCTCTCTCTCTCTCTCTCTCTCTCTCTCTCTCTCTCTCTCTCTCTCTCTCTCTCTCACACACACACACACACACACATACTAGTGAGATCTTAAATCAATTAGCTACAACAAGTTGGTCTTTTTACTTTATTTTTTCTTTCATGTCATCCACAATAATGACAGTCATTATAATGTGTGTGTAGGCTTTCTCCTCATGAATGTTCATGAAGGGGTGGAAATAGTTGTAGTCTTTTTCCTCATGAATGTTGATAAATTCTTATAAATAGAGAATCATGATAACATGAGGCTTGTTGACCTAAGTGGGAAAACAACCAAACCAACTATATAATAAGACAAGATCACAAATTCATAGTAAGTTGTAGATAACTAGAAATCAAGTGCTACTAATTATGTGCAATATTGGAAAAACTGTTTGAACTTATGTCAAAGTCGTCAGGACCAATCGATGTGATTAGGTCGACAAATATGAAGTCAAATGACTGTTAGTTGCGGAAATGAAAGTTAGACAGTTCAGAAAAATATGTGTTGAGCTTTCATTGTCTGATTTAGATTTTGGCAATGATCACGACTGTCCTATTTGGACAGGTGGTAATCGTGGATGTTGTCATTGTCAAAACAGTCGCACAATGCAATAGCTAGTTGGTATAGGTGACTAGCTTTATTTTGAATGTTACCATGTCAATAGTATTATTCTACAATCTATCAATTCAAGTCAGAGTCGGGTTTGTTGGAGTTGAGGGTGGTTTGAATGTTTGATTTGACCATTTGTGTGAAAAATCCAACAATTTCACATGTGTGGGAAACCACAACAAATGTTTGAATGATCTTGACCATGCTTTGTGGTGGCACACAGATCACCTGTAGAGCAATCCTGCAATCTACCAATAGATATGAGGCTAGAGCACAATCTAGAATGCTACAGATCAAAGCAATACTAATTCCTCACAAATAGAGAGAATGCATAACATAAATAATGTATGAAGAAGACACCAATATCGAGTTAGAGAGAGAATATCAAAACAAGCAAAATAACATGAGATCCAATTTTGACTCATCATTAGATATGAATGAGAATGATATGTACATATATAGGAGAGCCAAAATTTGTAGTACTACTTGCATTCAATGCATTCCCTACACCTAATCAAGTGTAAACTACTACCATATTGACACCTAACAACTTGCATGCTGAAATTGCACCTAACTCCTACCTACTTTGTTCAAATGTCAAATTCTCAATTATGAACCTAGAAAACTACATGCATGTGTACAATAGTGTTTGCATGTCTTTCATGTGACTTCCCTAGATGACTTGGACATGTGTAGAACATGTATACTGACTTGCATGTTGCATGCATGCACACTAACTGATTTTGCATGTAATCTAGTTTTATGCATGTCATCAAATCTAGATCTACCTAACTCAAACTTGCCCTAATCTACAAGGTCATGTGCTCAATTCACATACCTTTGATATATACCATCTAGACATTGTGCATGTCATGTAGCTCGAGTTTGTACATACTAGAAAATAATATTTACAACTTGTAAATGCACAAGCAAGATGATTTTCCTCATCAACCCCTATAGACAAGTTGGATAGCTTTCTATTCTTCACACTCCTCCTAAAAAGTTATCAACTTGGCTTGATCAATTGAACTTGAAATCCTCCAAAGTTCGTCGAATTGTTGATGAAGAAACTTTTTGTGTGTGTGGATTCTTTGCTTTGAATTTGAATTCAAGATAATCAAAGAATCCATCATAGCAACACCCTTACCATAACCATGATAAGATCTGTTTGACAGAAATCTTTTTCTAATGCCTTTGAAAAATATTCCACCAATATGCTACTATGCCAATGTGCCTCCTCCATGCCTGATGTCGATCCTGGGTTTGCAAAGTCCACATGCATGAAGTTGGCTGCACCAAAATCTGAAAAATCTGAGGCCTTCAAGCCTGATGATGACCACAAAGATCATGTAGATCAAGATCATACCTTGAGCAATATTCAAGATTAAGCACACTAGCTTCATTAGTCCAAACACTATGAACTCTATCCAAAATGGATCTAATCTTGAAACCATACTCAAACTTGATCAAATTCAGGCTAAATACTTTCTTAAGGATGTAAGTGTCCTCATTGGATGTTTCACTTACTCTCAAAAGAAATTCACAATATGCCTCAAAACATGAAAAAACTCCTTTTTTCAAACTATGAGTACTAAACTCACTCTTGCTCTTACTCAATTTAAGAGCATACAAATGATGGTACAATATCTTGCTTTCTAGATGTTTTGAAAACATAATTAAGTCACCAATGACAAGAATCAATTTCAAACTAAAGACTTCATTCAAAACTAGAATGGTCTTACTTGATCTTTGAGATAAGCAAATCTCAACTTTGGATCTTCATCCTTCTTTCCTTCCAAGAAACCACATGCAATGCAATAATCTTCAAGAACACTAAGGTACACAACCTTAGGCTTATAGTTGAACAAGACTCCATATAGTGCACTCCTTCCATTAGCTCCATAACTCCAAAAAGCTTTGCATGATGGAAAATACACATGCGCCATTAAACTTGAAGAGACAAGACATAGCCAAATGTAACTTGTGGAACCATCAATAGTACATGCAAAGCAAGAAACACCTTCCTTGCCTACTGATAAAGAAAGATGAACATCCGAATGCTCCAACTCCATAGGATGTTTTGTCTTGGTAGAAGACATCAAATATGGATCCATATGTGATTTTGCCATAGAATAAGCCACTCTTGGCTTGATCTCCTTGACTATAATAGGCATAGATCTGAAATTGGTAACATGCAACTTCCTATGCCATAACTCCTTGTAAACATAAGCCATCAATGCAACATCACATGCACCTGCAATTTCATGCACATTTAGCTTGAAAATGCCTCCATATCTAGACCCACATGCAAGGATCTTATCTTCTTTCTTCATGAAACAACTATTGACATTGCGTTCCACTTCAAAACCATCATCAAATAACTTTCCAACACTAATCACATTATTTGTGAGATTAGGAACATAAAGTACGTTGGAAAGTGTAAAATTCATAGAAGATGCAAGATTCAAGGAACAACTTCCAACTCCTTCAATTGCACATGCATCACCAACAACTGTGTATATTGAATCTTTAAGTTCTTGAAAAAGTTCAATAGAAATGAAAGAACTCTTGGAGCAGCTCATATGAGTTGTGGCTCCACTATCAATATACAAAGATACATCATTAAAGGATAAAGAGGATAAACTAGACATCATGAGAGATGCCTCTTCACAACTTGCATGTGAGTCTTCTATGATAAAATTGGCTTGATCTTCTTGAGTCTTCTTCTTGAAGTTAGAAGAATGAGTTGAATCATCTTCTACTCCACCATAGTCTTTGTCCTTTGGTTTGTCCTTTGATTTGTCCTTGGTGAAGGCTTGAGAAAAAACTGTTCTTGCTCCTCCCTCTTGATTTGATCTTGGCAAAGTGAGCTTTGCCACAACCACCATCCTTCCTTGAAATTGTGCTGATCTTCAGGAATAAGAACATCATGCAGAGCCTCCAAAGATAGTAGCTCCTCCCTGATAGATAAGATTGCACAAAATTTGCATACTCTTTTGTAGGGTCAAATACCTGCTATTGTAGTAGCCCTCCCGCCTGTCAACAAGGGTTAGATCACTGGATAGGCACCTAACTATGCATAGATGCTCCTTTTAGTTAGTTCCTTACTTTTTCCCTAACTCTACACTCCTAAACTACCTTCATCATGATTGTAGGTGAAAGGAAAGGGAAGATTAGAAGAGATTGAGAAGAGAAGGGAGAAAGAGAGAGATAGAGAGTGAGAGTGGAGGTTAGCTCAAATGCTCCTTATGCTTGCTAATGGAGAAACATTAACTAAGACAACCAAATAACATGAAAATAGAAAGCAATGAAAAACACAATCAAAAGCATTAGCAAGTAGTGAATAGCAAATGAGGATGCTTCTCTCAAAAAAGTGGTAGAGTTTCTTCCTTTTCATTAAGCATGGAAATAGAGTACAAATGGTGTCTTTTTATAAATGAGGAAGGCCCTTGCCCCAAAATCCTATTGGCTAATATTTACATTGATCCTATCCATTCATCTTGGACCCAACTTGATCCAAGGGTCCACAAAAAGTACATTGAAAATCACAAGATTCATGTGAGTCCAAAATTGGACCCAACTTTAAAAAAGTAAACTCTAAGTCTAAAATTGACTTTGGGCCTCAAGTTTTATTTTAATTACAAAGGGGCCCAAGTCTATTATTTTATTTACAACTTAACTTGCGAGCTCATTGAGCCATGGGATTATATGCGTAGGATGCCATGCCCTCGCAACACATTTTATTGGTAGATTTTATTTATTTACAATGTGTTGGGAATACCCCCAACAGGACCCACGACCTGAAGTAGTGCCAGTCCCTCGACACTCTGCCGGTTTAGTAGAGAGTCTTTTTGGCCTGCTTCTGGTGGATCAGGTAGCTTGTGATGTCTTCCATGAAATTAATGCAGTCCAGTTTCTTCAAGTCCTTGGGTGTGTGAAGAGACAGTCTTGGTCGACCCACGCTTGGAATCTAAATGTCCAGGGATCGCCAAAGAATGAAGCTCGGTAATAGACTCGAGAGACTAGCAGCTGATCTTCGACTTTGTCGGAGGCTAGCACCTTATTAGAAATCAAAGAATATGGGGGAGAGAAAATTGTCCCACTTGGTTTCAATCCCCATTAAGTGCTCTAAGTCTCGGGCGTAAGTGGCTGCCGCGTGGACTGTTGGATCAGGGCAATTGAAATATTTATTGGCAAATAGGGTGAGAGCCCTTAGGGCGTCTACATCTGTATCCCAACCGTGTTCTGATGGAAATCTTGTCCAATTGAAGTTTTGAATAGTGATCTTGTCCAGAGGGGTGCCGCATTCCATCCATTTGGATCGTCGTGTGCATGGCAGGAAGTGCGCGTTCACTCGTAGTTGTTGCGGACTTGTCACATAGGCCTTGATGGCCATAGGGTCTCTTTCAAAGGGCTGCTAACGCCACTTTGGTTGTGATTGGAGGGCAGGTAGTGCTTGCAGCTCGTTGTCTTTTATTGTCTATGCCAAAAATGATATTTGCCAGCCGCCTCTTGATGACTCGTGGAAATACTTAGCTAGAAATTCGTTTATTTTCTCCTCCACGGACTTTGGTCGTCGGAATGCCCAGCTGGCAGATATGGTACACAAGCCTCTTGATGAGGAGGCTTGTCCTTCCTCTTGGATTTGGCTCAGACCTACGTCTTGGCCTTGGTCTCGCGTTTCAGCACCCATATCAGCTGTTCCTTGGTCTTGGCCTTTGGACCCTTGATCGTGACTTATCCCCCTTGCTGCTTGCTGGCCTTGGTCCTGGCTCGTGCTTGCATGTGCATCATCAAAAATAGGTGGCGGTGGAATCACCACTAGGGTAGGTTGGGTCTTCTTCTTCATGTACTGCTGGCAAGCCTTGAGGGCTTATTTGGGCTGGGCAAGCTCGTGATTTGCACTTGTTCGAACTCCATCTTGTAGCTATTTAACATTTGGCTATAGACCTGCACCTGACGCCTGAAGAGATTTACCTCTTCTTGAGAGAGCGGCCTTGAGTCTGGTGCAGGTTGAGCCAGCCAGACAAGTTTTTCACTTTCTAAGACTTTCACTTCCGTCCGCAAGTGTGTATTCTCTACTTCATAAATTTGTAGTTGCACCTGAAGGGGAGTAAGCCATTGGAACGCTATGGACTTAAGCTCCCGCACCTTTGTGGACGCATCTGTCAGCGCTTTGGAGAGGCTTTAAATATATTGGTTTAGGCCATCATCCTTCTACTCGAGTGAAAACTGGGGTGGAGACTATTTGTCCAAATGAGAGAATGGGTGGAACAGAGGGAAACTGAAGTGTGGTGTGGATCATGGAAGGCAAGGATGGAGCAGAAATGGTCTGACGTGGGGGTAAAAAGTTGATGATCTGCATCCATGCCAGAGTGTCCGGAGACAACTGAGAGTCATAGGGATTAAATTGGAGAGGAGCAATGGTGGAGACAGGAGCAATAGAGGATGTGATAGCGATGGAAGGGGTAGTAGATAATGGAACAGAAGTAGAAGTGGTATCAACAGAGGATACAAGAGTGGAAACATAAGTACTCGTGGATGGAACAGAAAGAAGAGGAGTGACAACAGAGACAGGAGGAGGAGGTTGTACAAAAGAAGAAGTGGAGGTGGTTGATGGAGTGGTTATCGCTGTGGTGGTGGTACGTCTTCTGGTGGTAGGTGGAGATGAGGAGGAAGGGGCAGCGCCACATATTCTTTTGCTGGCCGTCATATCAGTAACTGCAGGTTGGGAGGATGTGGATGTAGCAGATGGTGGATATAAGTTACTGTGTGGCACAATGGAAGATAGAAGGCTGGAGCGGCAAAAATTGCACACTTTTGTCTCGAAAAGTGCATAGACAAAATTACACAGTAGGGGACCTACTGCGATACACTCACAAGTGTTGGGTTTGATGGAGATGGTTAGCTCATCCTGGAACCCCAAGAAGGACTCCACTATCTGACTCAGTAGCGTGGACTGGATTCTGTCCTTGCGAAATGTTGAAACAACTAGAAAGTTGTTCAACAGATGTGCAGCCGCCTGTATGTCTGGTTCCGTGATAGCCTCTATCAGGTAACCATTGTTAGTTTGGATCGGGATCTCTGGTGTAGTCTAGGCGACGAAAGGTTTGGTTAGGACTTTTTCCTGACGATCGGAGATGGGTTGACAGTCACCAGACATAATGCCGACGGTGATCATTGAATCCGCATTAGTTTGTACCTTGTACGTGGTACCCTAGTATAGGAAGTGAAAATGCACTTTCGGCACTTCCCAAGTGGCGTAAGCATGAAGGGCGAGGCCCATGTTAATGTCAAAATTTAAAAGCGCCGAAAATAATCCCATTGCCTCAAGAAGTGGGCCAGCAGTCTGAAGCCATAGTTGAATCAGAATATTAGAAGGTAAGGGCCAAATCTGGGTGGCGGAGGGTATCTCGCGTTGGATCACCTGCTTGGTGTTAGAGTCTCAGAACATGAGGAGGCCATGTTAGCAGTGATAGTTAAAATGCAAAAACGTGAAAAAAAATGGTAGAAAAGATAAAAAGAGGTGGGAACGAGAAAAAACAGTGAATAACAAGTGTTGGATTGTGAGAATTGTAGTTCAAAACGCAGATCTGGGTTCAAAATATGCAGATGATGGCTTGTGTAAAGTTTGGTCGCATTTGGAGAACCTTGAAATTTTAGTGAAAATAAAAGTTTCAAAAACCAACCATCTAATTTCAAAATTTTAAGCTTTTTAGATGCTACCAAATATATCCAGCAAAGGTGACAAATGACTCAAATTCAGCCCCTATATAGCAAAATTTAGAGTGCGTAATAGGTGAAATCCACTTTCCCTTGTTTAGTTCCACCCAAATTTTGGCAAGGACCTTCTTCAAAAAAGTCTAAGACCTCAGAGAAGTCTACAAGAGTTCAGAAGGTGATTTGATTGCCCTACGAAGGTTCTACGAGGGTTCAACTCTCGTAGGAGGTGATCCCTCGCACAACATGTTCCTGTGGTTTGATTTTCAAGATCAAACCATGTAGGCAGGCTAATTTCACTACTCTGATTTCATTTATGTCCCTTGTGAAGGTTGGTATGATGATCTTGATGCTCTACGAAGGTTCTGAAGATTTAGCTTATGAGAACCATCACAGACACTCAAAACTGATGATTTCTCCATCAGGAACTCTTGTAGAAATTTTCATGGATGCATCTGGGTTAGATCTAGTGACTGTCCAAGTTTCAAGAGCTATCTCCTAGGGGATCTCCAAAAATCATGAAAAAGTGCTCTTTTAGAGTGTTTTTTGACGAGATCTTGAGATTCTATGATTTTTAACTTTTGCAAACTGGTAATCTGCTTCATCCATGTTAGATCTGACTGTTCGTAGTTCTCTGAAAGTTTTGATAGATATTTGGTAGTAAATCAGTTACTGAGACCGAGGTCTCTAATCTACAAATTTATTGGCATAATTAGATAATCTGCTTCCCTCGTGATCCCATCTGGATCTGAATCCCTCTTGGATCCTGATGGATTTCCCCGATCTTGCCAGATCTGGCTGAATCTTGATGGATCTAGTTTGATTTGGCTTGATCTTCCTAGATCTAGTTGTGATGGCCTAGCAGAATAGCTTTTCGTAACATGCCACCACCAATCTGGATCTATCTCACTGCAGTGGCCAGTACTTGTGCAACCGGCTACCATTGATGGGTGTGTCGAACGGTGTCCCATCTAGCTTCTCTAGATTCACGGCTCCATAATTAAGAATTTCTTTGATCTGATAAGGACCTTCGCCTGTGAATTTTAATATTCTCTTGATCGCCTTAGTTTTATACATCATGACCAAATCTCCAGAACGAAGCTTCTTTTGTAACCTGTGATCGTGCCATGCTTTGTGTCTTTCCTTTTTAGCTGCCAGTGCATGCACAACTAGTAAGCATGTTTCACAGAGTTTATGTAGAGTTTCATTGCGTAGTTGTAAAGATTTGGATTCATTAAGACGTTGCATTGTGGCAATCCTTAATGAAGGGACTAAAAACTCTATTGGCATTACAGGATCCTGACCATATATCAATTGGAAGGGTGTTTGATTAGTGCTTCCTTTATATGCTGTCCTGAATGCCCACAGAGCAGCATGCAACTTGTGTTCCCAATCTGATCTATTAGCTTCAACTGTTTTCGTGAGCACGGATACATAGGATCTTATTGGATGATTCTGCTTGCCCATTACCGCGAGGATAATAAGGCGTACTAGTTCTATGGATCACGAAGAATTCCTCCAACATGACCTTGATGGTCTCATTGATGAAATGGCTTCCGCAATCGCTGACTATCTCCAATAGGCACCCAAAGCACACAATGATATTCTCATAGAGGAACTTGGTAGTTGTCTATTAGCTACTCTTACTGCCTTGGCTTCGACCCACTTGGTGAGATAGTTTGTGGCTATGATTATATACCGAGCCTGGGTACTCCTTGTTGTAGGATGAATTGGACTGATGTAATCCAATCCCCACTTTTTGAATGGTGCTTGGGCTAAGACTGGGTGTAGTAGGTCATAATTCAATCTTGTTGGTCTCCTTTCCCTTTGGCACACATCGCACTTTGTCAGGTATTCTTCTGTATCCTTATGAATTGTTGGCCACCAACATCCTGATTGCAGGATTTTGCGAACTGTAATGTCGGATGCAAAATGGCCTCCACCCATGCCTTCATGTGAAATTGAAATGATCTGGGTGTCTCATGAGAAAGAAGACACCGCCAAAGAATCCCATCGGATCCTCTTCGATACAATTGGCTAGCAATCAACTGATAAGGTCTAGCTTTCAAGATCAATTTCCACTGATCCGCCTTTGGTAGTGAATTGTCTGGTTGGCCCCACATTAGATATTCAACTATGTCACCAGCCCATTCTGGTACTGTGTCCACGTAAAATAAGACAACATCGGCCAGCTCATCATCGAGTTGGGTTGCAACCTCCTTTCCCTTGATTTGCAACACATGATCTGCCATGTAGTATTGTTTTCCCTTGCGATCTACTATCTCAAAATCAAAATCCAACAACAGAAGTAGCCATCTGGTGATTCTCCCTGTGTTGCAAGCTTTGTTAATGAGATAGAGCAAGGGTTAATGGTCTGTATAAAAAGAAAAATGTGTGGCCATCAAGTAGTGCCAAAACTTCTTAACCACATAGATCATTGCCAGTACTTCCTGCTCTATGGTTGAATAATTCATCTCTGTATCACTGAGTTGTCGGCTTGTAAATCGGATTGGAAAATCCTTTTTGTGTTCTCCTGGCTGGGTTCAGACTACTCCAACTGCATACTTTGATACGTCCGTATGCACATGAAACTCAATGGATCAATTGGGTGGACATAAGATTGGTGCTGAAACCAATGCATCTTTAAGCTTTTGGAAAGCCTTTAGGGCTTGCTCGTTCCAATGTGGCTCCGTTGTGAGTTTGTAAATTGGTCAAGCTAATTCCACAAAATCTAGAATAAAGATCCTATAAGAGTTAGCATGACCCATGAAGATGTAGACTTCGTGGATCATTCTTGGTGGTGGTACATCAACAATGATCTTGATCTTTAATAGGTCTGTGGTGATCCCGTGTCTAGATACTATATGGCTGAGAATCAAGCCATGAATAACCCAGAATTGACATTTTTTTGGATTCAAAGAGATCTGAAAATTGCAACATTTTTGTAGCACCTTCTCCAAATTGGATAAGTGTTCTGAGTCTGGTCCATGCATGCACGCACAAATCAACCAAGAAAATTTTCAAAAATTTCTACAAATACTCTTTGAATGCCGCCTGCATAACACGTTGGAAAGTACTTGGGGCATTACAAAGTCCAAATGGCATCACCTTATAGGCATAGGTTCTCCATTCTGTGGCAAATGCTATCTTATGCTGGTCTTGGGGTGCTACCTTCACCTGGTTGTAGCTGTTGAAGCCGTCTAAAAAACTGTAGGCTTCGGCCCTAGCTACTCTGTCAAGGACACATTCCGTAAAGGGTAAAAAAAATGATCTTTTTTGGTGACTGCATTTAGTGGCTTCAGATTCACACATATTCGCATTTTGTCATTCTTCTTGGGTACTATAACTATTGGAGATACCCATTCCGTGTGCTCGATTTCATAAATGAAATCTGCATCTAACAACTTCTGCAACTCCTGTTTGATCAATTCTGTGTAGTTCGGGTTGCAGCAGTAGTAACGACTCACCTTAGAGACTGCTCCATCCACCAAGGGTATGGTGTGTTGGAGTACTGTTGGTGGAATGCCCTTCAGATCACTGTAACTCTAGGCAAAACAATCCTTGTATTCCACCAACAATGATCGTAGTCTCTTGAATTGTGTGGGCATTAACTGCTCTCCCACATGAACTATCTTTTCTTCTTCACCTGACTCGACAAGGTTCATTGGCTGTGTCCATGCAGGTCCCTCGAAGACTTGTTCCGCTGTTGCCTGATTTTGATCAAATTCTCGCTGGGCTTGCGACATCATAATTACCACGTCGTCCAAGGTATAATTCTTGAAAGTCTCAGGCATCTCGTGAACTAGAGCTCATCGAGATTCCTCTTTCAGCATATTGATCTTAGTCTGACTGGTCATCTGAGTAGAAGATGATGTTGTATTTGAGTCCACCTTGATTGACTTCAAAAAATCCAACACATTCTTTTTGCTCTTTTTTGTCATATTGGTGGATTTTTCCTGTTGTCCTTCATCGGAACTGGTGTGACATTCGCCTCCTGGTTGCAAATATCAACATCCACTGTTGCTATAGTCTCTTTGGGTAGATCACTCCATCGGATCACCTGGTTGTAGTGTTGCTTCAAATGATTCTTCTTGTTCGCAGGTGCCTTCGTAGATCGATTATTGAGACTTTTTCCATAGCAAACTTTTGCGGTGGTTGAGCTGGTACTTTCTTGATTCCGTAACAATCTGGGTCCATGTGTTGCAGGACCTGCTCATCAGTCAGCTCAATCTCCTTATTATAAGTTAGAGCATGTTGCCAAGGAACTAAATCATCGTCCACTGGGTTCTCAATAGATTCTGTCAACAACCATGCTACATTTATCATATTCACCCCAAATGTGATTGGTGTGTCCATAGTGTAACACTTGGGTGAAGATGTGCTGGGTTCAAAATCTATGACAGGGTGATGTTGTGTTCTTCACTTTCCCACACTGCTCCGATATGGAGGACGTTACTTGTTTCTTCATAACTCGTATAATATATGGGCTCAGGCGCTACTGGCTCCTCGTTCGTTTTGGCCCATTCAGCCAAAAGGCTTTTAGCTTGTGGCGCAATCCACAGTAATTCCTCGAGAGGTAAACTAACATGGCTTGCCAGTAAGATTGTGAGCCTTTTAGTGCATGGTTCCTCGGGTGTAGGGTCGAAGATCTGACGTAGTATAGCCCTTCCGCCTGTCAACAAGGGTTAGATCACTGGATAGGTACCTAACTATGTATAGATGCTACTTTTA